>JACCIX010000903.1:0-150065 GCA_025506515.1 Flaveria trinervia | reverse complement strand
AGACTGAGCTACTGTGTACCACTGCTGCACAGCCTGGACCATCAAATTCCAAGAACAGTTCACAGCCCAAGGGAACTGTATCTGAATCTACCAAGATGAAGGTGAAAAAGAATGTGACCAAGGCCAGTCTTGCTCTCAAAAGGAGACTTCTTTGAAGAAGAAGATGCTGTGTGTTATGTGTGAAAGTACTTCTCATATTGCCAAGGATTGTCCATACAATCCTAAAAGTACTATCCACATGACCAATACAAAGACTTCAAAGAATCTCAAGAAGTCTCAAGCTTCGGAAGGAAAGTCTGTTTCCTTCGGAAGCTCCAAATCAAAGAAGAAGGTAAATGGAAAATTACCTTCGGAAGCAAAGTTGGTCTCGGAAGAAAGGAGTTCTTCCGAAGTACTAAAGTCTACTGCAGTGACTGTAGATTCTTCCGAAGTATCAGTCATTAAAACTTGTGAAGCTCCAAAAGCTTCTAAGGTTTTGAAGGTCAAGTCCAAGACTCCAAAGGTGGTGTGGAAGTCTAAGAAAGACCAAATGACTGAGGTTTCTCCATCGACAACAGCCGAAGATTCCCTCTGTACAACCATAGGATCTATTACTGTTGCATTACCTTCTATTACACTTACTGAACCCAAGACAAGTAAGGCTTGGGTTTCCAAATGTAACTAATCATTTTCTTTGTGCAGGAACAGCTCAAGACAAACAAGAATGTCTGGATAATTGACAGTGGCTGTTCCAGGCACATGACAGGCGATAGGTCTTTACTTCATAATTTTGAGAGAATTGATGGAGGACCAGTTGCTTTTGGAGGAAATGAAGGTGGTTACATTTATGGAAGGGGCAAGGTCACAAATGGTAAGCTCAGCATTGAGAAGGTAAATTTGTTAAGGAGCTTGAATACAATCTTCTGAGTGTATCTCAATTTTGTGATCAGAGTCATAACATGCTCTTCACTGAGCATGAGTGTATTGTTCTCAAACCTGGAGTGGTCATTCCTCATGAGCATATTCTGCTCAGAGCCCCCAGGAAAGGGAACATGTACAAGATGGATTTGCAAGAAACATCTCCCTCTGGAGAAGTTTCATGCTTTCTATCTAAAGCAAATAGTGATGAGTCTTTCCTATGGCATAAAAGAATGTGCCATGTAAACTTTAGAATATGAATAAATTAATAAACATGATCTGGTAACTGGAATGCCAAAGAAAGAGTTTACAAGTGATGATCATTGTGTTGCATGCCTGAAAGGGAAGCAACACAAGGTATCTCACAAGCCTAAGGAAAAGAACTCCATCACTACTCCCCTACACTTATTACATATGGATCTCTTTGGCCCCACCAGTGTAATGAGTTTAGGAAGGACCTTATACTGTCTAGTGATCACAGATGATTTTACAAGATTCACTTGGGTTTTCTTTCTTAGAACTAAAGATGAGACTCCTGAGATTCTAAAGAATTTCATCTTAAAGATTGAGAATCAATGTGATCACAAGGTCAAAACCATAAGATGTGATCAAGGACTGAATTCAAGAACCAAATCCTTGATACATTTTGTGATGACAAGGGTATTACAAGACAATACAGTGCTCCCAGGACTCCTCAGCAAAACGGAGTTGCTGAGAGGAGAAACAGGACACTTATTGAAGCTGCAAGAACTATGTTGTCTGACTCTAAACTGCCTATCACCTTCTGGGCAGAGGCAGTTAATACTGCCTGCTATGTGCAAAACAGAGTCTTAGTAGTTAAGACACATGGTAAGACTCCTTATGAACTTTGGCACAAGAGGAAGCCTTTCATTGGCTTTCTCAGGTCATTTGGATGTCCCTGCACCATCTTGAATACCAAAGATCAAGTTGCCAAGTTTGCTGAGAAATCAGACGATGGACACTTCATTGGATACTCTTCTCAAGCTAAAGCTTATAGAGTATACAATCTCAGAACTAGAATCATTGAGGAGTCAGCCAATGTGACTTTCAATGAGCACACTCCCAGTGTGGCTGGTTCTGGTCCGGATTGGCTATTTGATCTTGATTTAGTTACCAACTGTTTTAATCAATCTTGTGAGCATGTTTCAGGATCTGCAGAAAATTTAAATACAGGTGATCTGATCCAAGATTTGAGCTTGGAAGACCTTCAGCTCCAGTTGGAACTACTTCGGCAAATGAGGTTTCTATCAGCACAACAATGATAAATCCAGCTGATACATCTGGCATGCCTTCAAATTCCAGTTCAGAGGCCTCTCACCCAGATAAAGACACCTCAATTGCAGAAGATAACAATGGTGATGGTGAAAGTATCAAGAATCTCTTGATGCTAATAACCATACCATAGATGATAACATCAATGATGTCACACACTCATTGGATCAAGTTAATTTTGATAAGTGTGATAATGTGGAGGATCAATCTTCAAGACCAGATCTAAATTTCTCAAATTGGATCTATCTCAGCACTTGCTGTGATCCCTCAGCTAAGGATCCACAAGTCATCCTACTACAAACATCATTGGAGATGTTATCTCCGGGGTAAAGACAAGAGGGCAAACCCATGAAGCAAATGTTTGTCTTCACTCTTGTTTTCTATCCCAGTTAGAGCCAAAAGTTGAGGAGGCTCTAAAGGATGGAAGTTGGGTTGAAGCTATGCAACAAGAGTTGCTTCAATTCAAAAGACAGAAAGTTTGGAACCTCTGTCCTCTTCCTCATGGGAAGACTACCATTGGAACCAAATGGGTTTTTAGGAATAAAAAGGATGATAGAGGAATCATCATCAAGAACAAGGCTAGACTAGTTGTTCAAGGATACACACAAGAAGAAGGGATTCTACACTGATGTCTTTGCTCCTGTAGCTAGACTAGAAGCGGTTAGTATTCCTGGCATTTGCCGCATCCAAGAACTTCAAGGTCTACCAACTTGATGTAAAGTGTGCCTTCTTATATGGAGTGATTGATGAGGAGGTTTATGTCAAACAACCACCTGGTTTTGTAGATCCTGATCATCCTGATTATGTCTGCAAGCTTGACAAAGCTCTGTATGGGCTGCATCAGGCACCCAGGAAGTGGTATGAGACACTGTCTGAGTATCTCTGTAAACATGGTTACAGGAGAGGTACTATAGATGGAACTCTCTTCATCAAAGGACAAGGAAATGACATTCTGCTAGTTCAAGTATATGTGGATGACATCATTTTTGGCTCAACCAATTCAAGGCTCTGCAAAGACTTTGAAAAGCTGATGAAAGAGATTTGAAATGAGTTCAATGGGAGAACTTAATTTCTTTCTAGGAATTCAAGTGAAGCAGGTTGAAGATGGCATTTTCATAAGTCAGTCAAAGTATATTCAAGATATACTCAAGAGGTTCAACATGACTGATTGTAAGACTGCTAAGACACCCATAGCCAGAAACCACTCCCTTGGTCCAGATCTTGAGGGGGAGTGTGTAGATGAGCACTTATACAGGGCTATGATTGGGTCTCTTATGTATCTTACAGCTAGCAGGCCTGATATCATGTTTGCTACATGTATTTGTGCAAGATATCAAGCAAATCCTAAGATGTCTCACTTAATCACTGTGAAAAGGATTTTAAGATACCTCAAAGGTGCTTCAACACTTGGTTTATGGTATCCAAAGAATTCTAATTTCAATCTGTATGCCTATACAGACAGTGATTATGGTGGTTGCAACATGACTGCAAAGTCTACATCTGGGGGATGTCAATTCCTTGGTGGAAGGGTTGTCTCATGGCAATGCAAGAAACAAACCTGTGTGTCTGCATCAACTGCTGAGGCTGAATACATTGCTGCTGCAAGCTGCTGTGCTCAAGTGCTTTGGATTCAAAATCAGATGCTAGACTACGGATTTAACTTCAAAGAGACTCCTATCCACATAGACAACAACAGTGCTATCTCTATCACTGAAAACCCTGTGCAGCACTCAAGGACCAAACACATCAACATCAGGTATCACTTAATAAGAGATAACTATGAAAAGGGGTTAATTAAACTAGTCAAAGTTCACACAGATGACAATATGCTGATCTGTTCACAAAAGCTTTTGATGAACAGAGATTTAAGTATCTGATATCAGCTATTGGGATGATCAACTTTGAGTAGATTTTTTTTTCTTAAAACTAATTCTAATTATTTCTTCTTAAAATATGTGTGTCCTAAGTTGTCTAGTTCTTCTTAAAATATGTCATCATCGGTCAACTGGATGCTGAGGTGGACCCTAAGATTAGTTTCATAGGGGAACCTTGGCTGAAGGCCCAGTGGCAGAACCTGAGCCCTTGTCTCACCATCAACAACTGCTGCAGAGATCCAAACTCCATCTGAGACACCTGCTGGTGAAGGTGTTTCTCAGCCTCCTCTGGCCAGAGCATGGAAGCTACACCAAGCAATGAAGGCCAAGCCTCAATCCACCCTGAGTCACAAAGGTCTGTTGGTGACAAAGGAAAAGGATAATGACTCCTGAGGAAATTGAGGAGGAAGAGAGAGAGAGGAAAAGGAGGCTAAGGGGAGAAAGTTCTTCTGGGTCATCAAAACTCATGCAAGCTGCAATCCGGGCTGCCCCCAGACCAAATACTCAGAATGATGAACAAAGGGCAGTCAGGATTATTATTTACAGACCAGGAACTATGATGTTGACGAAATCATCTCCCTCCCCTTAGAAGATTGAATGAACTGGCTGACATGGAAGTGTCAAGAGAGATTAAGGAGAAAGAGGATGCAAGGTTACTTCTCCAGTTCAAAGAGGAGAGGAGACAGAAAAGACTTCACAAGCATACTCCCACTCTCTCTCCAGTTCAAGAAAGTCCTGCACAGGAAGATGTGGCTCCACAAGAACCTCAGGTAGATAAAGAAGAGGATAGAATCAAAATGATAAACTACCTGAGTGCCACAGGCTTCTATCAGGCAAATACACTTCTTCCCCTGTCCTATGACTTCATTGAGTTCGAGTACTTAAAACAACTTGAGCTTGAGTTAGTCAAAGAAAGAAAAACAACCAAAAGGAAGCTAAGGGAAGAAGCTGCAAAGTCAGGGCCATCATTCAAAAGAATGCAAAGAAGTCTGCTGACAGACAAAGAATGATGAGTTTCTTGAAGTCATATGGATTCTCCGGAAGGAGACTTGGTCCCATGTCTCTATCTACAATGGATGAGCATATAAGGGTAATAAAGCAGAAGATTAGAAGTGGTGAACTCATTGACTTGCACTCTCTTCCAAGTCAAGTCCCACCTGAAGTGGAGGTCAAGTTTGAACAACCAGAGACACCTGAACCAGAACCTCCAGCTGAGCCTCAGCAAACTTCATCTTCTGATCCAAGACAGGGTCAAACTCCCTCTCCTTCTGAACCTGTGAGGGAGGAACACCCAACTGAGAAGACACTGATGATCAACATGGTGCTGCAGACCAGTCTTCTCAGTTAAGACATTAAAGAGGAAGAAGAAAATGGCCTCTAAACCAAAGACTAAAAAGAGAAGCCAAAGTCATCTACCTCTACTCCCCAGGCTGAATCAGATCAACCTGAGGAAGTGCATGATGAGGCAGCCCAATCAACTCCTATGCAAGTGGCTCCTCTAGCAACCGAGACACCCATCTTATCCTGGACTTACTCTACCAATCCAGAAAGATGGAATGTTATCAGAGATCAAGGTGTTGAAAATGTCTACTCATGGCAAGACATAATCAACTTACCTCTGCATGATCTCTTTGAAATGAGAAGATACTATGAGAGTCTTGATGATCCTGACCATCAAATGAAGAAAGGGATGGTATTGATTATTCTGAAGACTACAAACATTTAAAGATCTTCTAGGTGTTTTGGTAGCATCAGCCTAGGGGGAGTTTGTAAGGATTCCTGAAGTCTGATGCAACCCAAAACTGCCTAAGTGTTTCAGCAACATGCACTAAGTACTGAAGTGAAGAATGCTTCGGAAGAATTACACAAAGCATTAGAAAATACTCTAAGTGTAATTTCTTCCGAAGCCAAGACCAATATCTTCCGAAGCCTAACATGAAGTCTTCCGAAGCTTGAAGAGACAAAGTCTTCCGAAGCTTCAACCTATGAAGACAGATTTCTTCCGAAGACTTTTAGTACACATGCTTTATCTGATGTACTGTTCCATAAAGCACCTTTTCCGCTGCGTCTCTGATAAGCCACCAACTTACAAGAGTTGGTGAAAAAGTCCATGCTTTTGGTAACTGTACATTGAGGTCTTGTGTCTGAGACTTTCTACTTTATGTACTTTATCCTTTTTGTAATGTATAAGGATGTGAGCTATGGCATGTCATAGTCACAAGGTCAAAAGGCAGATATGCCTTTTGATCCTACAATTGATTTTGTTAGTGTCTAGTCAATTGTATCCAGCTGGCTTTCATAGTATAGCCGGCTGTAGGTTGTAGTATAAGTATTCCAAGTTCTTGTATCTTTCCATAAGCTTTGTAACACTTGTAAAAGAACTTGAGAAAGCAATATACTGCTACCTTGAAAACTATATTCTCTAGTTCTGTCTCTAGCTTTACTTGTGTTCTCTGCATCACCTTTGGTTACCCAGTTCACTGTTTGATTAACGTTTAGTTAATCTCCTCACTGTGTTGTTGTGTTGTAATTGTGTTCAAGCCCTTGAACGATCCTGCACTCCTCATCTGACTCCTCCTCCTCACCAGATATGAATTCCAGGTAGAATCCAGCAGTCTCTACTACATCTTAGTGGGGGCAGATGCTGGAGATGCAATATCAGTAGTGGGGCCCCTTGGTTGAGTGGGCCCTTCATCTCCAGCATCCCTGCTGTCATCATCATCGATGTCGTGCTCCGGGAGCTGTAGCTGGTCATTATCTGAGTCGCTGTCTACGTGACGCCACTTACGCCTGCCTGGTGCCACGTAGTTCTCCTTCGCCAAATGCCATATAAGTCTCTTTACCGGGGGCTTGACCTGCTTTCCCCGGTAAACCCTCGTACGACCCAGAGTCGTATCATCCATGATCTCCAAAGCCACAACATCATGGCTCTCCTTTGGCAGCGAGGGTAGCTTCTCATCAAAAGCAGCTGCAAAAACTGGGGTATATACAGAAACCCTCTTTTCCCTTTGCCTCCAGACTCTCTATATGGTAAGAGAAGATCTTGCTAGAGAAGCTGAAAGGGTAGTTCAGCACCATGCCATGTAGGCATTTTGTATTTGGTCTCATAGGTTGTCAAACCCACCCCTTCTGGAAACTATGCACTTCAAAATAATGTGTGCCAAGTACTTATTGTTGGACCAAAAGAACCAATGAGGCAGATCAGAAAAACCTTTAAGTCCCACAGACATCAAAACAACTGAAGTGATCTACAACTGCTGAAGACAAAGTCTGAAGAACAAAGTCTGAAGACAAAGTCTCAAGACAAAGTCTGAAGACAACTGCTGAAGACAAAGTCTGAAGACAACTGCTGAAGACAAAGTCTGAAGATCTAGTTCTCAGTAGTTGTCACAACAGCTGAAGTAGTTCTCTTCAGTAGTTGTGATGGTTTACATTTCAGTAGATTGTAATCAGTAGTTTTATATTATGTAAAACATCTGAAGTTCTTATACTTCAGATGTTATAACTTCAGTAGTTGTAATGTTGTTTATACTTAGCTTTTATTGAAGATGTCCTCAGTTGTTGTGGACATCTTCAGTAGTTTAGTTTTATTTCAGTTGTTTGTATAAATCAGTTAGATGTCACTATTATGTGACGTCAGCTGATGTCACATTCCTTATAAAAGGAATGTTGACCTAGTTTCATGATACAGGAAGTTTGTGCATGAATGAAAACATTCCTTTTGCATAAAACTCTCTCTCTATAACCGTTACTGTTTGATTGAATACTCATATTATTCTTGCTAGAATTTAGTCTAATTCGTGTGCTATTCCGCTGTAAATCGTAATATAATTGATCAACAAGATCTTGATCCCATCAAATGGCATCAGAGCAGGTTAATCATTCATCGATTTAACAATTGATCATTGAAACTGTTCATTAGATATCTCAGTTTGATCGAATTGGCAAATTTGCAAGAATTGGTTATAGAGTTTGTTTTTCTGTTGCTTCCTGTGAATCAATTTGAGATTCTTCTTATTTCAAATTGTGTTGTTGAGTTTTTGAGTTAGGTTCGTCTAATTCTTATTGAATCTGTTTGAATTGGTGAAAATGGCTACATCATCAAGCTGAAAGGTAGTTCAGCACCAATGCCACATAGGCATTTTGTATTTGGTCTGGTAGGTCGTCAAACCCACCCCTTCTGGAAACTATGCACTTCAGAATAATGTGTGCCAAGTACTTATTGTTGGACCAAAAGAACCAATGAGCCACATCAGGAAAACCTTTAAGTCCCACAGACATCAAACCAACTGAAGTGATCTACAACTGCTGAAGACCAAGTCTGAAGAACAAAGTCTGAAGAACAAAGTCTGAAGACAAAGTCTGAAGACAACTGCTGAAGACAAAGTCTGAAGACAAAGTCTGAAGACAAAGTCTGAAGACAAAGTCTGAAGACAACCGCTGAAGACAAAGTCTGAAGATCTAGTTCTCAGTAGTTGTCATAACAGCTGAAGTAGTTGTCACAACAGCTGAAGTAGTTCTCTTCAGTAGTTGTGATGGTTTACATTTCAGTAGATTGTAATCAGTAGTTTTATATTATCTAAAACATCTAAAGTTCTTATACTTCAGATGTTATAACTTCAGTAGTTGTAATGTTGTTTATACTTAGCTTTTATTGAAGATGTCCTCAGTTGTTGTGGACATCTTCAGTAGTTTAGTTTTATTTCAGTTGTTTGTATAAATCAGTTAGATGTCACTATCATGTGACGTCAGCTGATGTCACATTCCTTATAAAAGGAATGTTGACCTAGTTTCATGATACAGGAAGTTTGTGCATGAATGAAAACATTCCTTTTCAAGAAAACTCTCTTGATAACCGTTACTGTTTGATTGAATACTGATATTATTCTTGCTAGAATTTAGTCTAATTCGTGTGCTATTCTGCTGTAAATCGTAATCTAATTGATCAAACTAGATCTTGATCCCCTCAAATGCATCAGAGCAGGTTAATCATTGATCGATTTAACAATTGATCATTGAAACTGTTCGTTAGATATCTCAGTTTGATCGAATTGGAAAATTTGCATGAATTGGTTATAGAGTTTGTTTTTCTATTGCTTCCTGTGAATCAAATTGAGATTCTTCTTATTTCAAATTGTGTTGTTGAGTTTTTGAGTTAGTTTCGTCTAATTCTTATTGAATCTGTTTGAATTGGTGAAAATGGCTACATCAATCAATGATCGTCACAATACTGGATCCTCACAATACTGGCTCCTCAACAAAGCCTCCGATGCTTATTAGGAGTGAGTACAACATATGGCAACGACGAATGCCCCATCACCTATCTGTTAATAGTTCAGGTTGTTGGAAATTTGTGGTTCATGGATCATATAAGCCTATGGTGAGTAATCCGGAAACCAATGAAATGGTTCCGAAGAAGAAAGAGCAATATTCGGATGAAGTTCTAAAACTTTTTGAAATTGATGCTAAAGCCCATGGAATTTTGGCCATGGCACTGCCTAATGAAATCTATTCTAGACTTATGCATCATAAATTTGCTCATGACCTCTGGGTTACTCTGAAAGAACAATTTGGAGGAACTGATGATGTCTTAGCAAACAATAGAGAAATCCTTGCCCAACAATATGAGACATTCTCTCATAGAAAGGGCGAGTCACTGACTCAATAGTTTGAGCGATTATCCTGTTTGATATCTGAGTTGAAAATGGTTAAACATGAATATACAAACAGTCAGATGAACAACAGATTCCTCAGATCCCTGCCTGAGAGATGGGACACTATACTATTGTCCTACGCTCCAGTGCAAATCTTGATAATCTATCTCTCACCCAACTTCATGGGAAACTTCTTACATTTGAAAGGGAGATAGAATAGAAAAGAAAACTAACTTCATCTGGGAAGCTCACTGATGACTTTGTACCAGGGAATACTGCTATGTTTGGTCATGTGTCAGAATATGCTACATCAGAAAGTTCATATGATGAGCATATTGATTTCTCTTCAAACTATGGAGATCATGCTTTTGCTGGTATTGATGGTAATTCAGGATGTAATAGTGACAATCTGTGCTTTTTGATGGATGATTTTAAAAGTATTGCTGATGATGATTTGGAAGAGATAGATATTTTGAGCCAAATAGCATTAGTTAATATCAGATCTCAAAAATTTTACAAAAGGACAGGTAGAAAATTCCCTGGTCTCTCTGGAAAAACCAAAGTTGGTTTTGAAAAGAGCATGTTGAGGTGTCACAAGTGCCATAGACTTGGACATTTTGCAAGAGAGTGTAGATCATCTGGATCTAACTCTTCTGCACCCTTTGTGACCTTTCCAAACAACAATTCACAAACCAAAGGGCAACATTCTATCAGTTCTGGTCATCATTCACAAAATCAATCATCTCCTGCATATTTTGTTCCTCAAGGTTAAATGCCATATCCTTATCCCTGTTTTTACATGCCACACTCCAATCAGGTTCCTATACCCATAGCTCAAGAATCACATGCCCTACCTGAGCCTCAACCATCTCAATCAAGCCAACAATCTCAATCTCAATCTCAATCACATCAAAGCTTTTTCACTCCTGGTGTTGTTGCCTGGAGTAGTTTACCAGATGATCTTTCTGGTTATTCTGAACAAATGTTTTGTTGATACATGTATGTCCCTAGATCATAATATGAAATGTAATAGATCTTGTTTATCTAATTCTGGGGTAATTTGATATGATTAATGAAATGATATTGGTTGATTATGATTTGTAATGATTAATATTTCATTAATGAGTTGATATAAATTGGTTAATACGGTTAGTGATTGGTTGAATGTTTACATATAATGTTTACTAATTAATACATTCAAACTTAACATAATGAAGTTCTCATGCGAATGGCCCATGCGAATGGACCATAAGCATCAACAACTTCATACGAATGACTCAGTCGCATGACTGAACCGGGTGACTGGATTAGTCATATGATTGACACATAAGATTGGCTCAGTCGCACGACTGAACACTCAGTCGTGCGGATGAATCAACCGCATGGTTCAATCGCACGACTGTACCATACTATGGTTCAGTCGCACGATTGAATAATACCAACCTATAAATACAACCCAATTCGTGAAAAATAGGGACTCTCGATTAATTACGATTCCAGACGTACCCTAGCCGTCCAGAAGCCTCCCAATTCGTTCTCCAAGTTCATAGAACACATTAGATCGATTCCCAATCGATTTCTAACGTTAGTTTCAATTCTTGATTGATTCTTCGTGTGTTCTCACTGATTGGATCACCAATCAAATAGGATTCCGCACTATTTGATCTGGTTTACACGCTAATCTCCAGGTATTTCGTTCAAATACGAGGTCCTAACAAGTGGTATCAGAGCTTTGGCTCTTGATTACGTGTGATTCAATCAAGATTCATAAAAAGTTTGTGTTTTTGCACTAAAAACACAATCTTTTGTGTCAAAAGTGATCTTGGACGTTCCCTGCTCATCAAAGTTTGGTTTCTACGGACTTAGGCGATTAGACCTTGCGAAATTTTGAATTTTTACGGCTAAAACACGTTTAACCTAGAAATTTTCGCAAAACAGCAGCTTCAGTCGCACGAGTGAGCCATTCGCACGACTGGACCTATTCGCATTGCTGAGACGCACGATTGGACATAACCGCATCTCCATTCATACGAATAAACCTTTCGGGCATACTGTTCATACGCATCAGATTCATTCGCACGACTGAGCTAGTCACTTAGTTCAGCCGCACGATTGAACCAGTCGTAGAGTTCATACGCAGGACTAGTCCATTCGCACCCTTCAGTCGCCCCAATGACAATTGTTTTATTAGACTTAAAGTTATTCGCAATGGAAGATCAAATGTCAGCCTTTACTGCTGGGAAGGACTCTAGGATCCAGAACCTGCTGTTACTTGAGAGTGAGGTGGGTAATCATAATAAACCACCAAAGCTTTTAACGTTAGATGAGTTTCCCCACAGGAAACAACGTTTTGAGATCTACCTCAATGGAGTGGATCCAAATTTGTGGGAAGCCATCGAGATTGGATATAGTACGCCGGTGGGAGCCGATGGAGTAAAGCTAACCTTAGGAGGGATGACAGACGCGCAGAAAATCAAATATAATGCAGAGAAGAGGGTTTATGCATTGATTACACAGTGTATCCCTAAAGACATATTCCACCAATACTCAGAGAATAAGTAGTCCAAGAAACTATGGGATGAGCTAGAAAAGAGGTACGGCGGGAATGCTTCGTTAAAGGCAATCAAGGCTAAGGAGTTAAGAAGGAATTCGATAACTTCTCATCGATGGGAAATGAGAGTTTGGATGATGTTATAGATAGATTCTACCATCTGATGAGTGAACTGCATACACATGGGGTGGCTACTACCATGGAAGAGAAAGTTACTAATTTTGCAGACAGATTGCCTGAAAAGTGGGCTTCATTCGTGTCTAATCTTAGACAGAATGGAATGCTAGCAAAACTGGATATTAATGACTTCATTCTTAAGTTGTGAGAAGAATCACTTAGGATGAAGTACAAAGCTCAGAAGTCTACGTACAATCAAAATCCAGCTTTATACAATGCCACGCCTCAAGCTAAGACATCTGGAGCACCTCTCCAGACTGCATTTGTGTCTAGCTCATTGGGTCCTACACATGCACCTCCTTCAGGATCAGACAAGTCAGGACTTTCTTGTTCCCACTATATTAGATCCGCAGCAAAGTGCTACTAAACTGAACACCGAGAATCTCGGGAATGTGACTGTGGAAGTAGCTCGAGAACACATGGATCTATTGGCCGCAATGGTCCATTCTTATGATGAACTTGTTGCTGGAAAGACTAGAAACTACCATCTGGCAGACGAGGACTACGAGCAGGTGGACGAAATGGAGCTGGAAAGAATGGATATAATGTGGGCTTTAGCTAGTGCTGTCCGGAGGGCAAAGAAGTTTGTAAAACAAACCGGACAGAACTTAGTAGCAACTAAGGATACCACATTCGGCCTTGACAAGAGCAAGGTGACCTGCTTCAACTGTGGAGAGAAGGGGCACTTCAAAAGAGAATGTGTCAAGCCTAAGAAGACGGGTAACGGGAACCCGTTCTCATCCTTCACTCATCAAGACAAGCAAACTACCAGTTCTACTTCATCAAGCAAGGACTCAAAAGCCTTGACTGCTCATGATGATGAAGGACAGGATTGGAGCTTTAGGTTTGTCTCACAAGGGGAATCAAACATTGCAAGTGTAGAAGATATTGAAGTGATTCCGCTAGTGAAGGAGATCTAGCAGTTGGGATAGCGATGTCACATAGTGAAGAAGCAACTGCAACCCAAATCAGTTACAAGCCAAAAGCGGAGACTACCATGTCAGAGACAGAAAAGACAGAAACACCAGAACCAGAGACATCTGATGCTGCATTGATGGCAAACGCTTCTGAATCAACTCAGGTAAGTACTACTGACACAATGTTTAATAATCATGCTTGTTCTGATTGTGATACCTTTAGGAATAGCATAGATGGTAAATTTGCTAGGTTATTAGATCATAATAATAACTTAGTAAAAGATTTGCAACTATGCACTGGGGCTAATAGGGTCTTAAAACAAAATGAGCACAGTTATAAAGAAAAGATAGACCTTTTGACTAAACAGCTTAGGGAAACCGAAGTAGTTGCCTTTAACCAAGCTAATGACATTAGGTATTATCTAAACTCCCTAGAAGACACTAAGAAGCAAAAGGCAGTTCTAGAAGTAGAAGTAAATTCATTAAAACAGAAACTGCATAGTTGGACTAGTTCTTCACACATAGTCCAACACTTAGCGAGAGAAAGGAACAACGGGGAGGGATTTGGTTATAAAGTGGTTCCACCACCACCTGAGACTTTAATGAACACTAAGACTAGACCAATAAATAGTAATCCCATCAAGGATCATGTAGTGTCTACTCCTCTGGTTAGTGATCCAGATTCCTTATGTTCATCATTGACTCTGGAAACAAGCAAAAGAAGGCCACTTCAAAGGCAAAGGGTAAATTGCCTTGTGTTAATCTGGAAAAGGAATTTGAAAAGGTTAACTTAAAGTCAGGGTCAAACAGAGTCAAATCAAAACCTAAAAGGGCTTCTATGGATAATCTTTCACATACTTCAAGTCAAAAACCAATTAACCGAAAAGAACAGGATGTTAAACAAGTTAAAACAGTTAACTTTGTTAAACCAGTGAAAACAACCAAAGAACCAGAGTCAAAACCTAAAGTGAGTTAT
Source organism: Flaveria trinervia (assembly GCA_025506515.1). Lineage (NCBI taxonomy): Eukaryota > Viridiplantae > Streptophyta > Magnoliopsida > Asterales > Asteraceae > Flaveria > Flaveria trinervia. The sequence continues at coordinate 135,726 of JACCIX010000903.1, read as the reverse complement.
GTTACTAGAGTGTCACATATTTCTCCACAAAGAAAGTTTAATCATAAAGTTGATTGTAGGTCGTGCTACAACTGTAGAGAATGTGGACACATTGCTTCCTATTGTCCCTATTATCAGACACCTAGGAAGAAGATTGAACTTCAGGACTCAAAACCTAGGTCTTCTAAGAGGAGTTCTTTAACTCCACCTAGAAGAACTAATGAATATAAAGTTCAACCCATTAGCCAGTAATGATGACACGCACAAATCTGGCTTATGGAAAGAGAAGTCAACCTCTGTGTCTGATAATGATGACACGCAGGAACCTGAGCTACCTTCACCTTCTAAGTCAATGGGTTGAATTTTTGATGTGTGATGCCTCTGGGAAACCCAAGCCAGTAAAGGCTTGGGTTCCTAACCCAAACTAATCCTTCACTTGTGTGTGCAGGGTGTTCGATACAGTGCTGAAACTAACACATGGATAGTAGACAGTGGAGCCTCCAAGCACATGACAGGAAACAGAGCTCTTTTATCAAACGTCAAGCAAATAAAAGGAGGGCATGTTTCGTTTGCTGGAAACAAGGGTGGCTATATCACAGCACAGGGAGAAGTGGGGAATCAGAAAGTTAAGTTTGATAAAGTGAACTACGTTCAACAACTACAAAATAGCTTACTTTTTGTTTCCCAAATATGTGATAAGGGATTTAAAGTCATCTTCGACAACAAGAAGTGTTACGTACTAAAGAAAGACTACGTGATCCCAGAGGACCAAGTTTTGATGACTGCTTCAAGATATAAAGATCTTTATGTCTTGGATTGTCAACAGCTTCTACAATGGATGATGAGGTTCAGTGTTTTCTATCTAAAGCTACTTAAAAGGATTCCATCTCCTGGCATAGGAGAATGGGACACATTAGTCAAAGGAAGATGAATCACTTGATTCAGAAGGATCTGGTGAGAGGAGTTAATGTCAAGAACTTTCAGCTTCGTGACTTCTGTGTAGCTTGCAAGAAGACAAAGAAGTCTCATATGGAAAAGAAAGTTAATTCAATAGAACTTCCTCTTGAACTTGTTCACATGGATCTGTTTGGTCCAGTCAGTACAAAGAGCATTGCAGGCGACTTGTACTATTTTATGGTCACCGATGAGTACTCAAGGTTCACTTGGGTAATGTTTCTGAAATCCAAATCAGAAACATTTGAATCATTCAAGGAGTTGGTAACCACACTGGAATCTCTGTACAAGCTGAAAGTTAGACAAGTACGCTCAGACAACGGAATAGAATTCAAGAACCAGTGGATGGAGGCATACTGCAAGGAAAAGGGAATTGTGCATCAATTCACTTCTGCCTACACACCTCAGATGAATGGCGTTGCTGAGAGAAAGAACAGAAGCTTGATAGAGACAGCATGGACTATGCTGGCAGACTCGAACTGCCTATCCAATTCTGGAATGAGGCAGTGGCGAATGCTTGTTATAAACTGAATCGAGTCCTGATAGTCAAGCGCCACGGAAAAACATGTTACGAGCTACTACAAAGACGCAAACCGAACTTGGAGTATCTCGAACCATTTGGGGCACCGTGCACACTTCTGAAGAAGACACAAGAGGGTAAATCAGCAAGAAGGCAGATGAAGGCATCTTTCTAGGATACAACATACCGAACAAGCGAGTTTACAACAACTCAACGGGTATAGTAGAAGTGTGGTGTAATGTTGACGTTCAGCGATTTACCACACCACCTACTGGCAAAGGACCCGCCTACTACTTCGACTATGATGGATTCTTCAAGTCATTCAAACATTCTCTCTCTCCCTCGGATGACGAGTTAGCTACACGAATGATGTATGATAGCTTGAATCCACCAACATCTAGCTCACAGGGAGAATCATCTACTCAGTCAGGGGGAGTAGTCGACGACAGTGACTCTCCTCTGAAGATGAAGCTGAAAAAGATAACTAGAACAGTCAGGAGGAACAACTTCCAGTTCCTGAAAGCCCACAAGCATCTATCAGTGATGCACCTTCGACTTCAGAGCCTCAAACTCCAACCACCTCAGATGCAGATCCAAATGTTTATAATCTTGGCTCTGAGGTAGCTGTTCCTACTACTCCAGGATCACGACTAAACGTTATCATCCCCTAAACAATGTCATTGGGGATGTCAGATCGGGAGTGCAAACCCGAAATCAGCTATACTCAGTTGATTATGCCTCAGTTATGGAAAAGGGATATATTCATGATGGTGCTTATCGGTGTTTTGTCTCACAGTTTGAGCCAAAATACGTCAGTGATGCACTAAATGATGAGGCGTGGGTGAGTGCCATGCAAGAAGAACTTCTTCAGTTCAAGAAGTTAGATGTATGGACTCTAGTTGATAGACCAAAAGGTGCTAAGGTCATTGGCACCAAATGGGTTTTAAAATGCAAGAAAGATGACCAAGGGATCATTATCAGGAACAAAGCTCGACTGGTGGTTCATGGTTTTCACCAAGTTGAGGGAATTGATTACAATGACGTGTTTGCACCCGTGGCAAGGATGGAAGCCATCGTATCTTCCTTGCCTATGCATCGTACATGAAGATTAAAGTCTATCAATTAGATGTGAAGAGTGCATTTCTTCATGGGGAAATCAGAGAAACAGTCTATGTTAGGCAACCCGAGGATTTGAAGATCCTTATCATCGGGATAGAGTCTACAAGCTCGCAAGGCTTTATACGGGCTTCATCAAGCTCCAAGAGCTTGGTATGAGAAACTCTCGACTCATCTTGTGAAACACGGCTTTCGCAAGGGAGTCATTGACTGCACGCTGTTCATTAAAGAAAAAGATGGCGACTACTGCTCGTACAAATCTATGTTGATGACATAATTTCAGTTCAAAGAACGAAGAGTTATGCAAAGAGTTTGAGGCAGTTATGAAGAAAGAGTTTGAGATGAGTGCTATGGGGGAGATGAAGTTCTTTCTCGGGCTACAGGTGGATCAAACACCAAATGTGGATCTTTCTACATCAGACCAAGTACGTAGGAGACATTCTCAATCGCTTTGACATGGAGAACGCATCTGCTGCCGGTACTCCACTTGCTACGAATCACGACATAGCACCTGATGAAAATGGAGATCTTGTAGATGCCGCGATGTACCGAGGAATGATTGGATCCCTCATGTATCTCACTGCCTCAAGACCTGATATCATGTATGCGACATGTTTATGTCTAGATATCAGGCTAAACCTATGGTCATCATCTGATCGGGGTCAAAAGGATTTTTCGCTATCTAAAGGGTACACCCACACTTGGGTTGTGGTATCCTCATGATGTGATTTTGAGCTCACGGCGTATAGTGACTCAGATTACGGAGGCTCCAAGATGAACTACAAGTCTACATCAGCAGGGTGTCAATTCTTTGGGAGAAGATTAATTACCTGGCAGTGTAAGAAGCAGACATCGTTGCATTGTCAACCTGTGAAGCCGAATATGTTGTTGCTGCAAGTTGCTGTTCACAAATCATCTGGATTCAACATCAAATGCGGGATTACGGTTTAACGTTCTATTCTACTCCTATTTTTCTAGATAACTCTGCTGCAATTGCAGTAATGAAAAATCCGGTCCAACATCCTAAGACCAAACATATCGGTATTAAATATCATTTCATAAGAGATGTTTGAAAAGAACTTAATTGATGTGGTAAAAATTAATACTGATTTTCAACGCGCTGACCTCTATATTAAAGCCTTTGATACACCCGTTTTCATATTTGCTAGAGGTCGACGGCGTTAAAAAAGGAAAGTGAGGTTATTCCTGATGATGATCATGGTAGTCCGATGTAGCTTAGTTAATTCTTCATTTTATTTGAGTTTATTTGGTTAAATTAGTCTGTTTAAAATTAAACTTATGGTATTCTGCTGTTTATTAAAATCCTAAAATAATGAAACAGTTATGATTTTAGTATTTTAGGGGGAGAATAAGTCAGCAAGCAACATTAAAAATAACGAGGGAGAAGGAGTGGAAAGGTGATATAAGGTAGATCGTATCTGTGATACCGATTCAAACCCTTTGGAATATGATAGTACACAGGAACAAATCAAGAGGGACTTGAAATTTTAATTTAGAAAAGGTGCAAAAATTCAAAGTATAAGTCTGTGTAGTCTAAGCAATTAAAAGGGAAGATGATAGAAAAACTGGTAACTCTTAAGGTAACACAATGAGAGTAGACCTAGAGGTTGCTAGAACACAATTGATATGTCAGTAGATTCAACACAATAGATGATTAGACCTGACTGGTGATCTCAAGATCAATCTAAGTGGTTCAACTGACTGTGGGCTCCCATCTTATCGCTGGTTAACACAATCAACATATTCCAATAAGGGGTAATGAGCACGTAAACGCCACAAATGTGTGCGGATGACCATAAATAGAGCAAAGCACCGAAAAAATGAAATAAAAATGCTATCAAGCTAATGACTTATGTTGTTGGTGCATTTGGTGCAAAATAAATTAAGCTGCTCTAACAAGGAGATAGGTTGTGCGCCTCTCTGCTGTGCGATGGCACTGACCTGAGGATAAGCATAACCTAGATATTCTAGAATTCATTGTTGTTTGCCGCCTCTCTGCTGTGCGATGGCACTGACTTGAGGATTGGCTTCTCCTTGAAAGCTCTAAGAATAGTCTCTTCTTGTAAAAATTACCGTAGACCGCTCAAAAGCTCCTGAGGAATGTTGATTACCATATAAGTGTGGGATTCACAAATGTTAGTTGAAATAAGTAAACCTAAATCTATCACCAGCAATTAAAGGGATTTTAAATGTTAATATTCAACTGGCAGAAAAGTTATTAATCAAATTGAACTATTCACACGAATGGACCATCAGTATGGACCATCATACGAAGGAAGCTATCGTACGAATGGACCATGAATATGGATATTCAACCGAATGGCCCATACATTGGCCCAGTCGATAATGGTTAAGGGAGAATGAGTGAGTCAGTCGCACGACTGAGATTCAGTCGGACGATTGAAGAAGGACGATTGAACCAATCGCACGAGTGAGTCCCACTCGCACGACTGAAAGGTGCATATGAGCTCAGTCGCACGATTGAATCTAGGATTAATATAAATAGAAGGGGAGTCGGTCGCAAAGACTCACCACCTTCAAAATCACCCTGAATCGCACGTATTAACCAACTCTGCAAAAATTTCAATGATCGCAAAACCCCTGTTTCTTGATTACTGACCATCTACATCGACTCTACAGGTAATTTACTGTATACATGCACTCCCATAACGCTAAATTTGATGAAAAACACGGTACATTCGGACTCGCAAAGTACCCGAGACTTAAGTGACTAAATAACCTACTAAATGACTCAAACAAACAAAAGTAACGATGTAGGGGGTTTAAGAATGAATTGTGAGTCAAATGAACCAGATAACGATGTCTGTAACTCAAAAATGGTGAAAAGTAATTTTGAATTGAACAGTATGTTCTTCAGCGAATGGACAGCGTGATGAACTTCAGTCGCATGACTGAAGGGCTCAAACTGCTTATACGCATGACTGAACCATGCGTATGAAGTTCAGTCGCACGGCTGATGTAACCGTATGAGGGTATATACGTAGGAGCCCAATCGCACACTCAGAGGTACGTATGGGTTCAATCGCACGACTGAATCCCATTCGTACCATTCAATCGTACGACTTAACCCCTTTCGCACGGTTCAATCGCACGTTTGAGCTCAGTCGCACAATCTAATCGCATGACAGAAAGATGTTCTTCAAGCTAAGGATTTCATGACTTTCTTAGTCAATGGTACTAATGTTTACTATCTTGTGTAACAGATGGCGAGTAGATGGATTATGAGCCAAAGCACAATATATGTGCTCATCTGGACTTAACATCCAGAAACGCTGCAGAATTCTCTGGCATAATCACATTTCTATTGAGATCACGGATTGCACATGCCATATCTACCCCTTGCACTCCATATCGATCAATTCAACAGCCTTCTGGGAAGGCGCTACAGTTGATAGATCATCTGAACCTCACTGCATCAGAAGTACCATATTTGGCGAGGCTATTACCATTTCAGAGGAGGATCTAAGGATTGTACTACAATTGGGGGATGATGCTGACTGTCCAACTCGTTTACATCCCCTCACTGTCAGAGGATGCTTTCTCAGAGCCAAATACTCTGGGGACATCAATTCTGGGGTACTCAACAAGAGTAACCTCTGTCCCAGTTTAAATATCTTGCACACGTGCTGCTCAAGTGCATGGCTTCAAGAAAAGGTGGTTTTGATGAGCTGTCTGACCAGATGCAGAACGCATACGTTGCGTTGGTGCTGAACCATCCGTTCAGCTTCTCCAAGATGATCTTCACCTATCTGGTGGAGAACACAAGGGGAAAGGGAAGGAAGCCTTCTGTATGTACCAGGTTTATGCAAACGATCATAGATCAGAAGCTTCCTTCCTGCCAAAGGAAAAGGAGGATTCGGTAGTCTTGGAGGTAATGGATGACACTACCCTGGGAAGGATGAAAGTACACGAGGGGAAAGCAAGTGAAGCCTCCTGTCAGGAGGTTTTTGGTCATCTTGCCCGGGATGACTATGTGGTGCTGGAATAGAGAAAGTGGCGTCACGAGGACAGTGACTCTGATGTGGAACACATAGCCCTACCCACTATGACTCAGATGATGATGACAGTGGGGATGCTGCTATTCCACTCAGAAGCACTGTGTCTGATTCTGTACCCCAGTGTCTGTCACATCTGGAGAAGTAACTGAGTCAGCGGGATTTCATCAGGATTTTGTTCTTGACGCGGAGGAGGAGGATGAATCGGATGAGGAGCCACTTACATGAACTGTGGGAAGGAAAGTTGTTCCCACAGAACATGGGTTAAGGGTGGTTGGTGAAACACCCCGGAGACTCCGGAGATACAGATACTGACCCAAGATATGCTCCAGGGTCCACAGGCAGGGTTGTAGGGGGAGCTTCCACCTAAACTGGAACAAGGAGGAAGACAATGGCCAAACCCCATGGCCAAAAGAAGAAGAAGCGTAGGGTGACCTTCATCACCACCACATACCACATCCACACAGCACCACATCCACCACAGCCACCACATTCACCACAGCCACTACATCCCCCACAGCCACCACATCCAACACATCCACACATCCACCACATCTACCACAGCCCCCACCATACCTCCCACAACAGCACAGTTCCCTCCACCACCACATCCTTTACTACCTCATCACCTCCACCACTATACAGACCTATCTTCACTACAACCACCTCCATACCACGTCACACCAATCAATACCCTCAGCCCATCCCTCACACACTTATAGATCTCCTCTACCTCAATCGGGGTAGAGGAAAAGTTGTCAGCGCTTAACAGAATGGTGATGCTCTTACTGGCGATCATGAGGAAAAGATAGCTCAGATCTGCCAGCTTACTGATCTGACTGCTGCACAATCTCATAAAATTGCAGAGCAGGCTCGAGTAATTGAGGAGCAGGCCCAGCAGGACTGCTCAGAGCACCAAGATGGACCAACTCCAAGCTCAAAAGTCATATCAAGCAAGCAAATACAGGTGCTGGAGAAGGCAAGGAAGATTGTCCTGTTAAAACTGAAAGGCTCTAAAGAGGAGCCATTGAAGATCAGGAAAGGAGACAGAGATGAAGATGATGAATATAATGATGAGATGATGAGAGTGATACTGAGGATGATGAAGAAGCAGAAGGAGGGGATGCACCTGCATCGGCCACTGCTACAGGTCAAGAAAAGGACAAAGAACAGACAAGATCAATCAGCTTCTACTCTGCCCCTCCAAGTGATGAAACCATGATACAAGAAAAAAGTAAAGATTAGATGTTTATGTATTTATCTTCTTTTGTATTTGAATCATGTAATTGAATACAATGTATTTATTGTTTATATTACTTTAATGCCTTTTTGTTGATTAATTACTAATGATTTTGTGTGGAATGTTTAAATCAAACAGATCAAAATTACCAAAGAGATGAGTTTGATGTTGCTCCCCTTCAGCAGGTCAAGTCTCAGCTATAATGATTCTTGATCTGCAAGGGATTGTCAGGAGGTCAGTGAATTATACCCTTGAAGAAGGGGAAATAATTCATGACCTATCAAATGAGCAACTCGCAGAACTTTTCGAGCTAAATCCCGACATGCGATTCGAGTAGTGACGAAGAGCTCAACGATGTTGATGATGTAGAGATCGAAGATGTCACTGCCGAGAGTACCCTCAGTATGCTGACAATGAGGGTAATGTGGTCCCCAATCTGGGTGAATTCCTTGTCAACAACTATTGAGGTGTTGAACAATATGGAGCAAGAAACAGAGAAAGCAGAAGACACAACCCAAGCCTCAAATGATGATGTTGACATTCGAAAGGCTGAGTGGGCTGTATGTTTTGAAGAAGCTAGAGCCCAACGTACTACACCAAAGAAGGATTCCTACACCAAACTCTATAGAGTCAAGAAACATCACAAGGTGTCAGGAAGGATCATAGCATGGGCGTACTTTGAAGATCTCAATGCGTATGCAGTTAAGAGAGAACAGGGCATAGAGTACTTCAAATCCCCATGATCTGAAGACTCTACCAGGTTTTGAGCTCAACCCGCTGCCAAACTAAAGCTTTTGTATGCTGACCCGAGGAAGATGTTAGCTGGTTTGAGGCTGCTCTGAAGAAGGAGTACACACTAGATGGGTTACCTTCAGACCCCAACAGCCTACTAGGTATATCAGAAGGTCTGAGGTTGATGTCATTACTGGAAGCCTAAGATAGTGTTGAAGTGGAATCCTCCGCGCACAATTTTGAGAATCCCACTCAGGGAGTGCCACAGGATTTCACTCCACATTTTAAGTGTGGTACTATGATTGGAGAACAGCTGAAGCGGTCATAGTCTTAAGCAAAGAGGGACAAATGGATACTATCAGGGTATTCGACCCGATGTGGCTTACAAACTTGTCGGAAAGTGATGTATATACGCTATACAAGTGGCCACTGTTCTATGATACACAAGATATTGTACAAGCCCTCCAGTTCCAGAAAGTTATCACTCTGCTTCGCGTTTGAGATTCACACGGGAGTCACAAAAGAGGAGAAGTACAAGAAATACAAGAGGTTATGCAAAAACAAAAGATTAGAGAGATCTAGATCCAAGGGGAGTTTGTTGATACATGTATGTCCCTAGATCATGATATGAAATGTAATAGATCTTGTTTATCTAATTCGGGTGTAATTTGATATGATTAATGAAATGATATTGGTTATTGTGATTTGTAATGATTAATATTCATTAATGAGTTGATATAAAATTGGGTTATTAGGTTAGTGATTGGTTGAATGTTTACATATAATGTTACTAATTATACATTCAAACTTAACATGATGAAGTTCTCATCCGAAGGCCCATGCGAATGGCCCATGCGAATGGACCATAAGCATGAACAAATTCATACGAATGACTCAATCGCACGACTGAACCGGGTGACTGGATTAGTCGTATGATTGACACATAAGATTGGCTCAGTCGCATGACTGAACACTCAGTCGTGCGGATGAACCAACCGCATGGTTCAATCGCACGACTGAACCATACTAATGGTTCAGTCTCATGATTGAATAATACCAACCTATAAATACAACCCAATTCATGAAAAATATGGACTCTCCATTATTACGATTCCAGACGTACCCTAGCCGTCCAGAAGCCTCCCAATTCGTTCTCCAAGTTCATAGAACACTTAGATCGATTCTCAATCGATTTCTAACGTTAGTTTCAATTCTTGATTGATTCTTCGTGTTCTCACTGATTGGATCGCCATTAATAAGATTCCGAACTATTTGACTGGTTTACACGCTAATCTCCAGGTATTTCGTTCAAATATGAGGTCCTAACATGTTTTCTGGTGTTGGTCAACATGGTGGTGAAAATCCTTTTGGAAATCTTGCTCTTATGGCCTTGGAGTCTACGATGGTTCAAGCTCAATGCTTCATCATCACAGTACCACAAGTATCTTCTGAGGCTAAGGCCAGTTGTGTTTTGAGTGATGTGATGGGGTTGTTTGAACACAAGATAATAGTTTAACCCTCTTAAACATTCTGAAAACGCATCGGAAAGACAACATTATAAACTTACTTATAAGCTGAAAAACATGTTCTTTAGGTGACCATATAAATGTATAAAAGAAACCCAAATATCAAAGGATCATTGTATGTGAATGAGCATGCTATGTGAACATAAAACAACATAATATGACAGCCACAAGGGGCTGCCATAACTACCTTTCTGCAGCCTTCAAAATCGAATGAAAGAAGGATGAGATGAAGACGATGATGATATTGTTTATGCAGCCCTCAAAGAAGAGAACCTCAAGTTGTAATACCCACAAGCTTCTTCAAAGACCTTGCTTTGTTAGGGAGCTTTACACCACAAGAAAACCCCTTAGAAGAGCAATCCAAATCAGCCAAAACAACTAAGAAAACCAATTTTTTCAGCTTGTTTTTGCTTCTTCAAATCCGAATTTGGCTAGCTTCCATGAGAAAAGTTGCTTTGTTGTGTGTGAGAGAAAGTGATCATGTATGGTTGCTTGAATGAATGAATTAAGTCTTGTAGAAGCCAAGACAAAATGAGCATCCCTATGCCCCTTTGGCGGCCCAAGCACTATCCAAAAAGTGTTTCCACCCTTTTGAGATTTTATAAAAACTACACATCCAAGCATATTAAGTTATAAAATTAAAACATAGTCAAATTTTATAACATGACATACTTTTATTTAATATTATTTAACTAACTTAAATAATGTATCAATAAATATCTCACGAACAAATTATCCACATAATATTGTTCTTTAACAAAAGCAATATTTAGAAAACCAATTTACTAAATAGGTGTCAATATTTATTGTATGATCTTATCAACAAATACATAATTGTTGGTGTTGTATAGCTTGTTATGGGTATACCCGACTTGGATCATGACGTACTAACCGCATCAATATTCTATGTTTTTTGGGCATATGAAATTATACAATCTCCCACTTGCCAAGATACATAGGAGATTGATGCAAGCAATAAATACCGCCTAACAACGGTTTACTACCCTTAATACGCATGACTTATAGCCATTCAATAACATCATCTTATTCAAGTATCCTACTTGAAATGATTTAGGTGAATCAATCATCTATCCTTTTGTTACAGATGTCATGTTAAATCCAAGAACACAGAATGATCATTCTTTGTTGATTTAACTTATCAGGCCTTAGACACCTAACTCTCAACGAATAAGAGGAACATTCCATCTTGACTACATACGTTTCTCACAACACCTCGTGTCATACCTGAACATACCCTATGTGCTGTCCACTATTTCAAGACAGTGAAGAATTAGCTCAAGGTATAATACTTGGTGAATATCAAAACCCAATATGTCTCTCAGTCGGAGGATACTAAATGATATTATCCTTACTCAAATTTACTTATGATCAATCAATAAGATTCCATGTAGTAAAATTTGAGATGCGGGTCAGTCCAATATTTGCATCCCGCAAATATCTATGAACCTTGGTAGCAACCAATTGATCTATATTCATTCCTTATGAATATCAACCAATCCAAGTTCATAATAATCTTACCCTCACACTTGTTCCCACAAGTATGAACGACCATGGACATTTAGAGTAAACAATTTACTCATGGATTAAACATGCTAAATTGGAACATTAATTGAAACATTATAACCAAATAATTTAATCAAATAATAAAGAGTTCCACATATCCAAATACAAAATTTACAAATCAAATCCAATCACTAGAATGTCGAAGTCCCATGGCACAAGTATGACCTTCATGCTTTGCCTTTTCAAGGAGCTTCGTGAGAGGATCCGCAATGTTTTGATCCGTGTGAACTTTGCGAATACATATCTTTCCTTTTCAACTTCATCTCGTATGTAGTTGAATCTCCGCTCAATGTGCATAGTCTTTTGATGAGCACGAGGCTCCTTGATTTGAGCAATCGCACCCTCATTATCAAACGATCTCTAGGGGGTCCTGAATGGAAGGGACAACCCCTAGATCGGCAATGAATTTCTTCAACCATGCAGCTTCTTGAGCTGCCAATGAGCGGCGACGTATTCTGATTCTGTAGTTGATAAGCCACCACATCCTGTTTGGAGCTCTTCCATGAGACCGCTCCTCCATTCAGAATGAAAATATATCTCGATTGTGACCGAGAATCATCACGATCGGTTTTGAAACTCACATCCGTGTAACCTTTTACAACGAGTTCCTCATCACCAGATCCATAGATTAGGAACATATCTCTGTCCTCCTTAGGTACTTAAGTATGTTCTTAACAACCATCCAATGACTGTTTCCAGGATTTTGCTGGTAACGGCTTGTCATGCTTAAGGCGCATGATACGTCCGGTCGAGTGCATATCATTGCATACATGATGGATCCAATAGCAGACGCATATGGGATTGCCTTCATTTTATCTTGCTCATCCCTTGAGCTAGGACATTGAGTCGTACTCAATATCATTCCTCTTTGAATAGGTACGGTGCCTTTCTTAGAGTTCTCCATCTTGAACCTTTTCAAGATCTTATCAGTATGCACTTTGATTTAAACAATCAACCGCTTGATCTATCCCTATATCTTTATTCCCAGAATATAGGCGGCTTCACCAAGATCCTTGATGGAAAAACAACTTCCAAGCCAAGTTTTTACACCTTCCAAGGTTGGAATGTCATCTCCAAATAGTAGTATGTCATCAACATACAATACTAGAAAGTTATTGTGCTCCCACTAGCCTTCTTATACACACAAGCCACATCAGCGTTTTTGATGAAGCCAAATTTCTTTACCTCCTCATCAAAATGATGATTCCAGCTTCTTGATGCTTGTTTCAATCCATAGATTGATTTCTTTAACTTGCATACTTTATTAGGATGTTTTGGATCGATAAAACCTTCAGGCTGAACCATATAGACATCTTCCTCAAGATATCCATTTAGGAAAGCCGTTTTGACATCCATTTGCCAAATCTCATAATCATAATGAGCAGCTATGGCAAACAATATCCTTATTGACTTTAGCATCACAACAGGTGAGAAGGTTTCATCATAATCAACCCCAGGTTTGAGTGAAACCCTTTGCTACAAGTCTAGCTTTGTAAGTATCCAAGTTTCCATTCATATCGGTTTTCTTCTTGAAAACCCACTTACTTCCAACCACCTTGGAATTAAGAGGTGGTACAACAAGTTCCCAGACTTGATTGTCATACAAGGATTGCATCTCAACGTTCATGGCCTCAAGCCATTTGTCACAGCCAAATTGGACACTGCATTCTGGTATGTGGTTGGTTCATCTGAATCTACCACATAGCATCCATCCATGAAAAATCCATATCTTTCAGGTGGATTACTAGTTCTACCACTTCTGTGAACGTTTTGTGTGTATTGATCAACTGCTTGATCATCCTCAACATCCTCATGTTGAGTGCTAGTTTCAACCAAACGTGCATTGGGTTGTGGTTCTTGATCCTCCTCAAGATCCACTGTTCTACTGCTAGTTCCTTCCATAAGGAACTTTTCCTCCAAGAACTCACCCTTTCTGGCAACAAACACCTTTTGTTCCAATGGATCATAGAAATAATATCCCATAGAATCTCTAGGATATCCAATAAAGATACACTTGGTGGATCGGGCTACCAATTTGTTTGGGGTGGGAGTCTTCACGTAAGCCTCACAACCCCAAACCCTTAAGTATGATAGGGATGGAACTCTTCCATGCCATATCTCAAAAGGTGTCCTTTCCACCTTTTTGTTGGGCCATATTTAAAATACGGGCCGCGGAGAGCAAAGCGAAACCCCAAAGATAGAGGTAATGTGCTTCTAGCCATCATAGATCGGACCTTATCCAATAAGGTTCGATTCCTCCTCTCAGACACACCATTGTGTTGTGGTGTTCTAGGTGGAGTGAGTTGTGAGACAATCCCACAACTCCTAAGATGATTTTGAAAAGCATCACTTAGGTATTCACCCTCTATCGGTACGGAGAACTTTAATTGACTTGTTGAGTTGATTTTCCATTTCATTCTTGAAGATTTTGAACATTTCAAAAGCTTCATCTTTGTGCCTTATTAAGTACACATACCCAGAGCGCTATAATCGTCGGTAAAGGTAATGAAGTATCTTTCACCATTCCTATTATTGGCTTAAAAGGACCACATACATCCGAATGTATGATTCCTAATAAATCTTTTGCCCTTTCGTTAGTTCCACTAAAGGTGTGCCTTAGTCATTTTACCTTGTAACAATTCACATACATCAAATGAATCACATTCACTCGTTTTTAAAAGACAATTCTTTTGAAGTGTTTGTATATTTTCTTCTTTATATGACCAAGACGACACTGCCAAAGATAGGTATCACTCAAATCCAACTTGGTTTCTTGGTGCTAGTTTGGTACAATGAACTATTTAAAGTATTTTCATGAACCAATTCATAAATACCATTAATGGGTATAGCTTTAAATATGACATATCATTTAAAGAAACATGAATATCATTTTCAACAAAGATAATACATAATCATAAGTCTTAATTGGGATACAGAATAATGTTCCTAGTCAGACTAGGAGCATACAAAACATTCTTCAAATAACATCCAAGCCACTTGAAGTTTAGATGTAGTCCCCACAGCTTCAACTTGGACTTTGGTTCCATTGCCCATGAAGAGACTAACATCCCCTTGATTGAAGTACCTACTTCTTGTGAACCCCTGCAACAAATTGCAAATATGAGTTCCACATCCGGTATCTAATACCCATGTGTTAGAAGATGTAACATTAAGATCAATATGAATCATGTATATTGTACCTGAGGTCTGCCCGACATTCCTCTTGGCTTTCAACTCTTGGAGTTGGACAGGACAATTTCTTGCCCAATATCCAATCTCCCCACACTTGAAGCATGGGTCATTGGTAGCAACCTTTTGCTTCTTCTCTTGTGGTTTGGGTGGCACCCTTGCCACCCCTTCCCCTTTCCCCATACGGGTCCTTACCCTTGGCAACCTTGCCTTAGGTGCGGATGAGGCTTTTTCTTGTTCCCACCTTCAATGATGGTGAGAACGGGTAAAACCCTTTTACCCATGGCCGCCTCGGCCGTTTTAAGCATTGAGTGAAGTTCACCAATGCTCTTGTCCCATGCATTCATGTAGTATTCAAGACAAATGTCTCGAACTTCTTGGTAAGGCCATTAAGGATCAAATCCGTGGCCAATTCCTTCGAGACGGGACAATTAAGCCTCTCGAGGCGGTCAATATGACTTTTCATCTTAAGTACATAAGATGAACACAGTTTGTTGTCGTCCATACAACATGCATGGAGTGCTCGAACGTTTCCAAGCGCTCAACCCTTGCTTGCTGTTGGAACGTTTCCTTCAGCTGGGTTATCATGTCATAAGCTCCGTGATGTTCATACTCCTTTTGGAGACCCAGAGTCATGCTTGCTAGCATGAGACAAGACGCTTGGACGGAGTCCTCAGTGTACTTTAGCCAATTGTTGTAGGCCTCCTCATCATCCTCAGTAGGTTGATCGAGGATAGGGTCTTCTAAGACATATGATCTTCTCTCTTGCATGAGAACGATTCTCAAGTTTTGGATACCAATCAATAAAGTTTTTATGATTTAGACGTTCCTTTTGGAGGATCGCTCGTAATGATTGGGTGGACGCGGATGAGTTATCATGATTGTCATTATGGGTGGCCATCTACAAAATTTAACAAATCTATTTAGTATTTTCGATATTGCTATTTTTAATAATTAATGCCTTTAAGGTCATTTTTATATTAAAATCTAGAATCCAATATTATATTTAAATTATGGTTACGTGACCTTTATCCCACGATTTAAATTAATAAGGTGGTCAACGATTGACGATTGCAACCATTTGCAACTTCTAGAGGTATGGGATCGACTTTAAACATCATATGTAAAGTCGGCATGTTAATCCCATCAACACCATTTGGAAACCATATTTAGGTGATCCATTTAACATGGTTTGCAAATCAAGTTACCCTACTTGCACACACATGTGAGTTTACCCACATAGTGGTTAGGTGACCTTTATCCCACCAATGTGGTATCCCCACCTTAAATCACAAGTTCCCTCTAAATGGTTAGGTGACTTTTATCCCATTAAGAGTATTCAAATGACTCAAGTGTTGTGCAAAAGGACGGTGTTAAACTTGTTGGTCAAAAGGTTAGAGATTTCATAATTCTAGTTTAGAAAACTCTATGTACTTGTATTTGCATGCTTTCAAATACAAGATACCCTATGGTCCTTTTAATAAAACCCATTTATTATAAAATCATTAATGCTTTTGATAACCATTTATTAACACTTATGATTAAGAACCATTTTATATTAGCTTGTTAAGATCATTTTATTGAGATTGCTAATCATATCCAAATATCATACAATCATTCATAAAACCACAATCAAACAAGCATAATATAAACAACCATAATGTGCATTACCATAGCTACTATTGTGACCACCCTGTTTTTCCATCAAAAGTGTGGTCATTTGGTCTTTCTTAAGGGTTGAAAATAACACAAAATGAGATCAACATAGACTCCCACTTGAACTTGCATCCATATGCTTCAAGTCCTTCTTTTGTGTCTTCTTCTTGTGCTTCCTTCCCGGGATTTTCTTTTACAAAATATATATCCTAATACATATTTTCTAGTAAAAGAAATTACTCCTAATCTATTATTACATCCCAATGAATAAATAGACAAAATACATTTTAAACAAAGCACAATTTATATACACCCCATTTGAATGAATATAATCAAATAATACATTCAATCCAAACCATAACAACACAAGGTCTAAGCTAGGTTATGCACCAATATGAACATTCATCATATCATCCAAATAAACTAAGAATCCCCATTAAAACCCCGATTTTCAGCCAACATAAACTGAAAATACGGGTTTCAAACATAGTCCAAACAATATACATATCATTCAAGGTTTAATCACAAGCATGTGTGATATAACCTTGAAAGCTTGGGGATTCAACATACAAGAACATTTCAGCCCTTAAGAGGGTTATAAGATCCCATAAAACAAATTTTATAAGGATACTAACAAGCATGCTATCCACATAACCGGCTCTAGATGCCATTGATGGGTTTGTTTGAACACAAGATCATAGTTTAACCTCTAAACATTCTGAAAACGCAGCGGAAAGACAACATTATAAACTTACATATAAGCTGAAACATGTTCTTTAGGTGACCATATAAATGTATAAAACAAACTCAAATATCAAAGGATCATTGTATGTGAATGAGCATTCTATGTCAACATAAAACAACATAATATGACAGCCACAAGGGGCTGCCATAACTACCTTTCTGCAGCCTTCAAAATCGAATGAAAGAAGGATGAGATGAAGATGATGATGATATTGTTTATGCAGCCCTCAAAGAAGAGAACCTCAAGTTGTAATACCCACAAGCTTCTTCCAAACGCCTTGCTTTGTTAGGGAGCTTTACACCACAAGAAAACCCCTTAGAAGAGCAATCCAAATCAGCCAAAACAACTAGAAAAAACAATTTTTCAGCCTTGTTTTTGCTTCTTCAAATCCGAAATTTGGCTAGCTTCCAAGAGAGAAAAGTTGCTTTGTGTGTGTGAGAGAAAGTGTAGCATGTATGGTTGCTTGAATGAATGAATGAAGTCTTGTAGAAGCCAAGACAAAATGAGCATCCCTATGCCCCTTTGGGCGGCCGCAAGCACTATCCAAAAGGGTTTCCCACCCTTTTGAAATTTTTATAAAAACTACACATCCAAGCATATTAAGTTATAAAATTAAAACATAGTATAATTTTATAACATGACATACTTTTATTTGATATTATTTAACTAACTTAAATAATGTATCAAATAAATATCTCATGAACAAATTATCCACATAATATTGTTCTTTCACAAAAGCAATATTTAGAAAACCAATTTACTAAATAGGTGTCAATATTTATTGTATGATCTTATCAAAAATAAGTAACTGTTGTGTTTGTATAGCTTTTTATTGGGTATAACCTGACTTGGATCATGACGTACTAACCGCATCAATATTCTATGTATTTTTGGGCATATGAAATTATACATCATGCATAGCTGCTTTTGCCTCCATTAGAGAAGCAAATGTAGCTTTACTAATCAAAATCTTGACCTAGAGAAAGTGATTTCCAAAAGAAAAGCTGAGTTTGAGTCTGTTTTAAAAGAAAAAGATGATGAGATTTACAAATTAAAATGTCAAATTAATGATGAAAAGGCTAAGGTAGAGGTCATCTTAGAAAATCATAAGTGTCTCAAAGAAACACTTGCAGCTACTCAAGTGGAGTGTGAACGCTGGGTAACATCTTGCAAGGGGTTTGAAATGCTTCTCAGTAAGCAAAGTGCTTCAAATATGAAGTTTGGGATTGGATACACTCACACTGAACCTCCTACAGATTTACTCCCAAAACATAAGTAAAATCGGAAGGTGAAATCATTTCCCAAACCACATCATCATGTGTCTCATCCTCAAGTGAAAATGTACAATCAGAGGATGAACTCAGTAATAGTACCTCAGCTAATCAGACGACTGCTGATGGTCCTACTGCTGCTGTTGAACACATGATCAAAGAAAAGCTGAGTCCTTCAGGTGTTGTCTCAAAAGGTACTCAAAGTACTGAAGAGCAAATAACACCCTGAAGAACATTTCAAGCCAAATGAAACCAGACATGTTTGACATCTGCTGAAGAATCTATTAGGAAATCCCAAAGTACTGATAGAAAATCTCTGAGGAACAAGTCTTCAGTTGTTACAAATCCTTCAGTACTTCACATAAGTACTGAAAGGAAGAAAGTACTGAAGAACACACCTTTAGTAGTTTCATCTTCTCAGCAGCTGTTCAACAGAAGATGTAGAAAAAGCCCTGTGAAATATATGGTTTATTCAATCATCTCACTAATGAATGTTGGTACAAAAACGGTTCCAAATTTAACAAGGATAAAATCATGAAAAAGAAAATTAATAAAATGAAAGATGAATTTGAAACCAAATTTGTGCCACAAACATCTTAACCTGATACACCAAAGTTTTCACAAAAATCTAAACAAACAAAAGAGGTTTATCATAAAACAGCTGAAAATACTCCTCAGGGAGTATCAAAACAACAGACTAAGTCTGTGTCTTTCAAAAAGGAGGACATGGCGTCTCACAGGAGTCATTCACAAACAAGTTTTGATGTGTCTGCTAAACTGAAAGCTTTAACAACCAATCAGACACAACTTGTTATGATGGTTCAATATCTATCAGGGAGAATTAACCATATAGATGTACCTGTGATGAAACCACTGAAAGGAAACCTAAGCCAAAATCAAGGAATCCCTTTCAGCACCATCTCCATCTTCAAAGGTTGTTAATCATGACAAATCAGTTAGTACAAACTGTTGATGAGAACAGACCCAAAACCAAAAGGTTTGGGTCTCAAAAGCGAACTACTTATGATATATGCAGGGTTCTTCAACATGCCATAGAAGCATCTAGTATGTGGATAGTGGAGGATCTATTCATATGACTGGGAGCAGATCTCTTCTTCATGACTACTCTTAAGGAAAGAAGGGATTTGTATGTTTTGGTAATGATGCTAAGGTTACATCATTGGAAAAGGCTTTGTTTCAAATGGAGAAATAAGGTTTGATGATGTCAACTATGTGGAGAATCTGAAGTATAACTTGTTGAGTGTCAGTCAAATGTGTGATAAGGGCATGTTGCACTTTTCACCAGTCAAAACTATCGAATTCTGTCTTTCAATGTTTTGAATATGATTAACAAGATATTGGATGAACATACTCTCCTGAAATCCAATAGGATTGGAAGTATGCCTTAGACTTATCAAAGAAATTGATCCTAAAAGGCCATCCATGTTCTCTCAAGCCTCCTCTCTCAGGAATCTGAGCTTTGGCACAGAAGGCTAGGTCATGAGAACTTAGAAACATGAACCAGCTCATCCTTCATGGGTTAGTGAGAGGTCTTCCTTAAAGGAGTTCAAATGTGATGACAACTGCTCTGCTTGTTTAAATGGAAGCAACATAAAGTATCATTCCCTCCAATAGAGAACCAAAGTCCACTGCCTGCTTGCAATTACTGCATATGGATCTTTTTGGTCTAGTAAGAGTGATGATATGGCAAAGAAAAATAATGTCTGGTAATTATGGATGATTATTCCAGATTTGTATGGACCTTCTTCTTACATTCAAAAGATGAGGCTGGTCAAATTATCATCTACTTTGTGTTGCATGTGGAAAAGCACTATTCTCTTTCTGTCAAGTGGTCAGGAGTGATAACGGCACAAAGATTAGAAATCACACACTTGATGAATTTTATTTCTCTAAGGGAATAAGAGGAGTTTTAGCATTCCTAGAACTCCTGAACAAAATGGAGTGGTAGTGAGAAAGAACAGGACCCTTATTGAAGCTGCAAGTTCAATGTTGGCTGATTCTGGTTTGCACTAACCTTTTGGGCTGAAGCTGTTAGCACAGCTTGTTATGTACAAAATAGAGTATTGGTGAATCAAAGGCTGATGAAGACTCCTTATGAAGTGTTACATCATTTGGATCCTCTGATTTCCTTCTTTAGAGCATTTGGGTGTCCCTGTTATATTCTCAACACAAAAGATCCACTTCAGAAGTTTGAATCAAAGGTGGATGCGGGTACTTTGTTGGGTATTCCTCTACTTGCAAGGCATACAAAGTTTTTAATTGCAGATCAAAGATTGTAGAAGAAACCTTGCATGTAAAGTTTAATGAATCTCCAAAGGAGAAAATCCCATAAACTCCTATGGAGTTATTTGATGTGGACATACTGCAATATGTTCTTTATCGTCTCCAAATGTTGCAGATTCTGTGAATCATCATCTTCTGCAACATGTTCTCCATCTGTTGGTATCTATGCAAGTTTTAGTGATCAATTGCCTGAGTCTACTAAACTTGATGTTCCTGTAGCTTCAGCATTTCCATCCACAACAAATGCTGATGTGATCTCTAGATCCTCTACTTCATTCGAATTATCATCTCAATCTAGGTTTCCAGAATCTGAATCACCATCTGTTACTGCTGAATCACCTACAAACACTTGTACAGATCTTATTGAGTATCAGACTGAAGAATCATCCCATGTCTACATCAATGCTGGGGTTTCATCCAGAAGTGTGTGTCCAACTTATTCCTATGCTCTCTTCATCAGTCAGCAAGAGCCAATGAATATCATATTGCATTAAGAGACAATGGATGGGTTAAGCTATGCAACTTGAGCTTCTTCAGTTTCAAAAGCAGCAACTGTGGGAACTGGTTCCTCCCTTCCCCAAGGTAAGTGTGCAATAGGCACTAAATGGGTGTTTAGGAATAAAACTGATGAAAAAGGCCAAATTGTCAGAACAAGGCCGACTGGTTGTACAGGGTTTTTCACAAGAAGAAGGTATTGATTATGATGAAACCTTTGCCCCTGTAGCTAGACTGGGAGCAATTAGATTGTTTTTAGCTTATGCTGCTTTTCATAATCTCAAAGTTTTTCAAATGGATGTAAAAGTGCATTTGTATATGTAAAATAAAAGAAGAAGTTTATGTGTGCCAACCACCAGGTTTTGAAGATCATAAACATCCAGATTGGGTGTCTAAGCTTGATAAGGCTCTTTATGGACTAAAACAAGCACCTAGAGCATGGTATGAAACGCTGTCAAACTTTCTTCTTCAAAATAATTTCACTAGAGGTTCCAGATATAACCCTGATCATTAAGAAAGTAGGTATGCAAAAGCTCTTTGTTCAAATTTATGTTGATGATATAATTTTTGCATCCTCTAATCCATAGTTGTGTGATGCCTTTACTAAGTTGATGCAACAAAAGTTTGAAATGAGTGCCATGGGAGAATTACAGTTCTTTCAGGGTTGCAAATCAAACAAAAGACTGATGGAACTTTCATTCAGTCAAAATGTACAAAGGATTTGTTAAAAAAGTTTATATACAAAACTGTAAGCCCTGTTCTACTCCCATGTGCAGTACACAACTGGATGCTGATGAGAAAGGTTAAGCAGTTGATGAAACTCTTTACACATGTATGATTGGGTCCTTGATGTACCTTACAGCTTCTAGACAGACATTATGTTTGCAACTTGTGTCTGTGCTAGATTTCATGGCTGCACCTAAAGATTCCCATATGATTGCAGTCAAAAGGATCTTTAGATATTTGCAAGGAACTCAATCTCTAAGCCTTTGGTATTCCACTGGGTACTCTTGGAAATTAGTCGCTTTCTCTGATAGTGACTATGCAGGGTGTAAATTAACCAAAAAAATCAACCTCTGGTGGATGCCAATTTCTAGGCAACTGTTTGGTTTCTTGCCAGAGTAAGAAACAAACCTCTGTTGCTACATCCACTACTGAAGCAGAGTACATTGCTGCTGCAAGTTGTACATCTCAGGTACTATGGCTTCAGAATCAATTACTGGATTATGACATTACAGAGACTAAGACTCCTTTACTAATGGATAGTTCTTCAGCTCTTTGTATTGTTAAGAATCTTGTCCAACATTCTAGGACCAACATATTGAGATCAGATATCACTTATCAGGGATTGTTATGAAAAGGGTCTCATTGATCCAAAGTTTGTTCTTAGTGCTGATGAGCTTGCAGATATATTTACTAAGCCTTTGGATAGTGGAACTTTTCAAAATCTTGTGCTAAGGCTTCGTATGCTGCAGCTTGAATAAATTTACAACTACTGATGTTCTCAGCTCCCAAGTACTGATGAGCATCAGTATACAGCTATCACAAATAAGTACCGAAGCTATTTTATCTTCAGCAGTTTTTCATAACTACTGAAGACTAAATTCCTCAAAGTACTAAAGTACTTTATCTGTTGCAAAGTACTGAAGTGGTTACAACTACTGACGTCTGTTATAACAGATAAGTACTGATGACCAATGAAACATGTGAAAATCAGATACTCTGCTGAGTAAGAGTTGAGGTCAAATGAAACAACTGCGATATGTGAATTGACGACAACAACTGACGAGTAAGTTTATTCTTCAATTGTTTCTAACAACAACTGTTTCATTTCAAAACAACTGAAGCCAAACCAAGTCTTCAGTAGTCTTTTCAACTAGTGATGACAAACACCAAGTCTTCAGTTGTTTACAACACCTGAAAGTTAAAACCATGTCTTTAGTTGTTTTTCTAACAACTGATGACTACAACCAAAAACTTTCAGCTATTTTCCTTCAGCCATTTCATAACCTATAAATACCTAACCCTAACTTCAAAGTTTTCATAAATTGATTTCCGAACGCTCATCTTCCATTAATGGCGACCATGCAAATCAAACCTCGACACAACTGTGTGCTTACTTCACAAAATCAACCTTTTGGACTAAGTTTGATGATGCTATTGATCTGATGGCTGATTCCCAGTATCGAACTGCTTTTCATTTGAATCCAACCATCTATCCCGACTCTCTTTGACAATTCTGGACAAACGTCACCATCCATACTGGTGAGAATGATGTCGCAATCACTCTCCAGTCATATGTAAACCAGAAGAAGGTGGTAGTCACTCCGGCTATCATTCACCAAAGGCTAGATCTGAATGATGCTACCTTTGTCACCAAATACCCAAAGGGAACCCTTGATCTCTCATTCATTAATTGTTTGACCAAAAGAACCAATGAGCCTGATCAGAAACCTCTAAATCCCACAGACATTACAACTGCTGAGAAGATCACAACAGCTGAAGACATGAGCTGATTACAAGGTCTGAAGACAAAGTCTGAAGCCATCAGCTGAAGACAAAGTCTGAAAGTAAAGTACTGAAGAACAAAAACTGAAGACAAAGACTGAAGACCAAAGTGATCAGTACTTGTCACAACAGCTGAAGTAATTAACTTCAGTAGTTGTGATGGTTTCCTTTCAGTACTTGTAATTTACTTTTCAGTAGTTGTAGTTTCAGTAGTTGTAGTTCTGTATTTTTATGTTTTTATACTTAAGCATTCTCTGAGATGTAATCAGTAGTTGAGAACATTCTCAGTAGTTTGCATAGTTTCAGTAGTTTGAATAATTCTGTTAGATGTCACTATCAAGTGACATCAGCAGACGTCATATTTCCTATATAAGGAATGTTAACCTAGTTGTAAAGTGACTTGACATGAGCCACCACGAAAGCAATGAATGAAATATTTCTTTTGCAAAATTCTCTCTTTCTATAACCGTTTACTGCTACATTGAATATCAATTGTGTTCTTGTGAATTGTTTAATTCATTGTTCGAATTCCACTGCAATACTCTCTAATTAATCAAACTTAGATCACTGATCCTAACATTAATCATGGCTATGAGGGCAACCTAAGTGCTATTACCATCCTGAAGAAGCACTTTCATGATGCTGAATGCCTAATTTTCCACATGATCAATGTGTGCCTTGCCCCCAAAACCTCTTCATGGGATCAAATGTCATCCAGGTGGCAGCAGGTATTGTATTCTATTCTTGAACGCTAAAGCTTAAATTTTTCTGAAATTATTTTTTAGAAATAAAAGATCTAGCAATGAAACCTGTAGCTTATATCCATGGTTTCTTATGGCCATAATCATGAATCAATTACAATCTGGTGGCCCTGTTGGCCTTGGAGTCCCTACTGTGGTAGTTCTGCCAGCGGTATACTCCAGGCACAACACTCCGACCCACACCTCAAAGAGGCTGCCAAACTGCTAAAACCCAAGCAGAAGGTACCCACAACTTCATCCTCCAGATCTAATGTCCCTTCCAAGCCTCATTCCAAAAAACCAAAAAGGCTACTCAGGGAGTTTAGTCCCCTGATGATGTCCCTGCAACACAAGGCAGGATGAAACTATGGGTAGTAATCCCCCTGTAGTTTCCATGACTCTACCAGCTGAAACCGCTCAAGTATCCTCTCAACAGGATCCTCATGCAACCAAACATGGGGAAACCACATTACTGGAATCTCTCTCACTTGAGAAGATTGCCATTGAAGAGCACCATTCACCCCAGGCGCAATCCTTTTCACACCTATCTCCTACTAAAGCCACCGCTACAAGCCCAACTGTGGTTATGGCATAAGTGTTGACTCAGCTACATTCCTCTACCCCTCCCCAGAAACCTATTACTATTGGAAAATCTCAACCATTGAGGAGAGGATTATAATGTAGCTCATAACCCACAACATAGGGATTACAAAGTTCAATCTCCCAGTGTAGAGGAGGAGATTAGAACATCTCGTGAGGTTGCCTCTTCTCCTTGTTCAGCAAATGATTAGGATGAAGCTGGTATCATTCTAAGTCCTCACCAGAGGCAACTACCAATGAAGGACATTCTCCTAAGGCAGGACGTCCCCAATTCCAAGAAATAGGGCACATGTGACTACTGATCTACACTCAACACATGTTCATCCTGATTTCATCAGGAGGTCAGCTGATTCAGCACAGACTGATGATGACCTGGGCTTTTTCTTTGATGTTCTAGCCCACATACAATTCTTGAGACTGAGGTTTGCAGACTACAAGAACTGCTTGCCAAAATGTCACAAGAACCAAGTCCATCTGCCTACATTCCCCCAGATGGCAGTTTCTCCTAAAACTATCCCAAACACTGAGCCACTCTCAACAACATTGCCTCCAGCCTCTGCTTCAGGTGCTATTTCTCAGAGACAGAACCCCTCTGAGCAAATGGTTGCTACGCTTCACACATCCTTACCTCTCATCACTTCAATAATCATAAATACAGTACACCAAGCCATTGATGAGAGGCTTTCCTCCACTCTTCAATCTTTAGTTGATGCTGCAGTCTCTAAGAAACTTTCTGACATTCACACCCTGCACCCAATGCAACCAAAAAGGGGGAGTCTAAGTCAGTGAAAGTAGACAAAAAGAAAGAGCTGAAGAGGAAGCCAAAAAAGAGGAGATAGAAAAGGAGATGATCACCTACAAAAGGAAGAAATCCTTTGAAAAGACTAAAGGTGAGAAACACTTGGAAGAATTAATCAAAGAGCTTATGAGAAACATAGCAGATCTATGGACAAGATTATTGATCAACTCTTCAGACAAGGATTTGACGCTGCCAAACTTGACTCTGAGATCAGAAGGTTAGAGATTCAAGAAATTGAGCAAAGATGGGCAAGTTGGAGTGAAAAAGAAAGAAAGGCTGGAAACTATGGCAATATTATATCCAAACATCTGGGAAGGTCGATCATTGAAGTAAAAGTCATGGTCCAGAGACAGTATTTTGGAAATAACCACCAGAATCTGTTAGTTTGAGGTATTTAACAAAGGATTGATCATTGAAGCTCTTAATGAAGCTGGTGCTGGGAAAAGAACTGATGTGGCCAAACTATCCAAGCTTCGCTCAAACCCAAGATGCTTGCATAGCCTGCACTCTCACCCAAACTAAAACAACCACTTCCACAACCCTCAAAACCAATCCCTTTACCTAAGAACCTTCTGAACCCATTACCAATAATGCACCTAAGAAGAGGAGAAGGGTGTTGAGGATGGAAGAAGAAGAAGAAGATGATGATGAAGATAGTCCTGCCACTCTGTGCTGTTCTCAAAATAAAAATGCTTAAGCCTAGGAGTCAACCAACAATAATCACACCTGACTTTCAAAGGCAAATGGTAAAAGTCAAACTTGAAGAAGAAGAAGAACAACACAAACAACATGATGAGCAACTCTTGAGGATGATAGATAAAGGGTTTCCCAAGTCTTCATCCATGCAAGCTATGAAGAAACATGCTCAGAGGTTGTATGCTCTCATATTTACATTCCAATATCAGAAAGAGAGAGTGAGAATTTGTCCTGACCCCAGAGTAAGTGATAGAATTCACAAATTGAAGATACCAAGCATAGTAGATGATGTGATAATGTTGGCCATTGTAGTGTCACCCTGGAAATTCTTGATGACTTCAAGAGAGCTTACAAGTCTAAAATGACCCCACAGACTTTATTAGAAAACAAAATGGTAAAGAAGGGGTTAATCTACAAGAAGCTTGAAGATATAAGAAAATGAGCTCTAGTTACTGCTTGAAGGCACTCATCCTGATGAGTTTGCATACAGAGAGATAACAACTGCGGAGCTAAAAAATGGAAAACATATTAAGTATTTATCTGAGTACTATGGGCCTGTGTTCTTCTTTGAAAATGGAGCTGAAGAACTCACAATTGAAGAACAAGTTGTTTTCCTTGAGGCCTATGTCAGAGAGTCTTACAGACTCATCATTGGGATGTAGGTAACAGCTCTGTGTCCAATTCCCCAAAACAGAATTACCATTCACCCTTTGCCAATCAAACCTTCTGAAATCTCTTCCCTAGCCTGAGCTTATATTGAAGAATTCTGAGCTAATCCGGATTTTGTTTCTGCCAATAAGTGGGACCTCAATAATTTAAAGGTTTTGGCTGCATTGGTTCAGGGGAGTTTGTTGGACAAAAGAACCATGAGCCAGATCAGAAAATACTTTAAGTCCCACATACATTAAAACAACTGAAGTGATCTACAACTGCTGAAGACAAGTCTGAAGAACAAAGTCTAAAGACAAAGTCTAAAGACACCTGCTGGAGACAAGTCTGAAGACAATTGCTGAAGACAAAGTCTGAAGATGTAGTTCTCAATAGTTGCCACAACAGCTGAAGTAGTTCTCTTCAGTAGTTGTGATGGTTTACATTTCAGTAGATTGGAATCAGTAGTTTTATATTATGTAAAACATCTGAAGTCTTATACGTCAGATGTTATAACTTCAGTAGTTGTAATGTTGTTTATACTTAGCTTTAATGAAGATCTCCTCAGTTGTTGTGGACATCTTCAGTAGTTTAGTTTTATTTCAGTTGTTTGTATAAATCAGTTAGATGTCACTATCATGTGACGTCAGCTGATGTCACATTCCTTATAAAAGGAATGTTAACCTAGTTTCATGATACGGGAAGTTTGTGCATGAATGAAAACATTCCTTTTGCAGAAAACTCTCTCTCTATAACCGTTACTGTTAGATTGAATACTCGTATTATTCTTGCTATAATTTAGTCTAATTTGTGTGCTATTCCGCTATAAATCGTAATCTAATTGATCAAACTAGATCTCGATCCCTTCACTATAATGGGGGCGTAGGTTGCTCTTGTTGAGCACACCTGAGTTAATGTCCATAGCGTACTTAATCCTTAGAAAATAGCCTCTCACCGTAAGCGGGTGAAGTCTGGTGGGTGTGGTGGTCAGTATCATCTCCCAACCCAAGTACACACTGAATGTCTTCAGCTGTAATCTCTATGTCCATACCAAAGATAGAGCTCCAAATGTTGTATGGTTCTCGTGATTTATCCACTAATGCATTCTCCCAGAAGGCCTGTTGAATAGACCTGTAAGGGTGCATGGTGTAGAAATAGCTCGGTGGATACTGGATCGCTTAAGAAAGGCGATGATCCCTGCGAAATCGGCCCCCCCAACCGAGTTGTGTGGTCTAAGTGAGCACATATGTTGTGCTTGGGGTTGATAGATCATCTATCAGCAATAGAACTGTAACACAAGATACATAAACGTTAGATACTCACATAACACAAATCAGTTCTAAGTAACTTGATAGAATTCATTCTTGTTCATTTATGCGAATGAATCATGCAACTGTGTTCATTCGGTTGTCCTATCATACGACTGGACTCATTGAGGTGAATGAATAGGTGACTGAGTTCAATCTGTTGGCTAGTCCTACGATTGGTTCAGTCGGCCGACTGAGCTCACTCGTATGATATATTCGGCAGATTGAGCTATTCAGCCAGCTCAATCGTGCGATTGGAGTTCATCCAGACGACCAGTCGCATGACGCACTGGTCGGTCGACTAAGGTTTGAATCTTGACCAATTCATGAAATTAAACATTGTGTATAGGTTCTTTAGGCTCGCAATCACTTAACTAATGACCTAATAACTTTAGTTTTAACATTTTACTTGGTTTCAGTATGTCATTAGTCCATTTAGTTGTTCGGTTCTTGTTTCAATCGAGAATCACAAGTTAGGGCACCATTTCTCTTCATTTCTTTGAGGTTCATCTCATGATACCTGTATAAATGCACCACACGTCAGATGATCAATAGGAATCTATAATCGTGGTCTAATGAAATTTGGATAGCGTAACGGTAGGATGTGCGATATAAGGTCGATTGGGGGTGATGAGCTGAGTGCGATTGACTATGGCCCTATTTATTCTGAATCTGAGTTAATCGGCCGACTGCACTCAGTCGCTCGATTCATTTGGGCGAATGGAACTTAGTCGGGCTATTAGTTTAGTCGTTCACTTTCAGTCGGCCGACTGGAGCTTAGTCGGTCGACTGACGCATTCGCACACTCCCATTCGGTCGAATGGGTCATTTTGATAAGCCATCGAGGTGAATGGTTCATTCTCATGTCCATCTGTCTGTTTAATGCATGAGTATGGTCCATTCGTATGATTGGTCCATATCATAGTCCATTTGTGCGAATGGGTCAGACTCATGAATTTGACTTTATGACCATACCACATATTCTCTGTTTATCTTTGAATAAACGTTATGACCATTTGATCCTCTCATATATGATCATTTTATCTTGAAAAACCTTTGATCACCTCAGACGTGATCTTTTTAAAACATTTTGTCACCTCAAACATGACCCCCTTTTATTTGAAAGCAGTGTGGTCACCTCAGACGTGACCTTTTGGATGATAAGGTTCCTTATTAACTTCCATGACATAGTCTGATACTAAACAAACTTAATAGACTAACTTTGTATAGAAATAAAGGGAATAATATTGAAAACTTAAAACTAAAACAGGTATTTGTGTTTTTGTGAGGGTTAACTCCTAAGATGTAATTCTAAGGAATAATTTTTCTGAGAGAGCAGCCTCAATCATTTAAACCATACGTGGACTAATTCAAGTTGGAATCATATAGGATATTCAAATCATCACGACAAGATATTTAAAAACTTTGATGCTCTATTCTTGTTTTTCATCTGGAGTTAGTTAGCAAATCTAGGAAATCAAGCTAGGTCCCCACACTGATCTGAACTTTCAAGAATTGTAGCCACAATGATTGTCAGTATAGTTGTCCTCTTAAATCCATACACAGACTTTCAACATAGTTTGGTGACAGTTTAAGGTTTGTTTATTTCAACAAGCATTTGTGGATCCCACACTTATATGGTAATCAACATTCCTTAGGAGATTTTTGAGCGGTCAAAGGGTATTGTTCAAGAAGAGACTATTCTTAGAACTTTCAAAGAGAACCCAATCCTCAGGTCAGTGCCACCGCATAGCCGAGAGGCGGCAAACAACAATGAGTTCTAGAATATATATATTATGCTTATCCTCAAGTCAGTGTCACCGCACAGCAGAGAGGCACATAACATATCCTCTTATTTGAGCATTTTCATTCTTTTTGCACAAATCTCACCAACAACATAGGTTATCAGTTTGATTGTATTTGCATTTTTATGTGCTTTTGCTCATGCTTTGGTCTTACACACACATTTGTGGCATTTATTTTGCCCGTTACCCCTTATTGCAATCTTGTTGTGTTAGAGCATATATAGTCATATATAGTGTGTCTGTTGCTTGTCGAATAGTCTAGGCTTAATGTTATACACCTGATATGTTGTAAGCACATGAAACTGGGTCATTCGCAGGAGCATATGCGAATGAGACTTAGTCTTACGACTGAGCCATGCTAATGGACTAGCCGTGCGACTGAGAGATGCGATTGGGACATTCGTAAGACTGAACCATAAGTAAATCCAGTTGTACGATTGAACCATACGCATGGTCCAGTCGTACGACTGAACCATACACATGGTCCAATCGCACAAATGGGCCCAGTCGCATCTAATATGGGCCGAGGCCTATATATATACCAGTTTCAATGTGTAGAGAGATTAAGGGTTTTAGAAAGAGTGTGCCCGGGAGCCTAGGGTTGCCGGATGAGAGGGGAGATGATGCTCGATCTTCCCTTGCAAAAAGTCTTGATTCTTATGTTGTAACGAGCTTGTAATCGTTAGGTTTTATCAATGAAACCATTCAATTATAGTTCGTATTATTGTTTGACTTTTGGTTTGTGTTGTTGTTTATCCTTCCATCAAGAACATGCTCGGATGTTTATCGATCCCAAAAACTGACTTCTCATGTTGATTGTGTTAACTAGGGATAAGGTGTTACCCATAACTAGTCAAACATTTTAGTTTAATCTTGAGATCACCAAAAGGTCTAGTCATCTATTGTGTTGAATCTACTAACATATCATTTGTGGTCTAGCAACCTCTAGGTCTACTTTCTATGTGTTACCTTAGTGGTAGCTAGCTTATGTATCATATTTCCTTTTATATTGCTCAGACTACACACACTTATACTTGAGCTTTGCATCTTTTTCAATTTTGATTTTTAAAGTCCCAAATGGTTTGTACTTGTGTACTATCATATTCCAAAAATTGAATCGGTATCACACATACGATGTTATTATTATCATCTTGCCTCTCCTTTTCCCTCATCCTTTATTTTATACTGCCTAAACCTATTCTCCTCCTAAAATTATAAAACTATCATGGATTAGCATTTTAGGATTTTAATAGGCAAGGAAATAAACCACTTGTAATTAAACTATTAAAATTAAACAAAGACAAGAGAATAGAAAAATAAAATTAAAAATTGAAAAAAATAAAAGAAACTAGACACGACGCATCAGACTATACATGGTCATCTTCAGGAATAACCTCACTTTTCTTTTTAACTCCGTTGACCTCTAAGAAATATAAAAAAACATGGTTTGTCAAATGCCTTTGTATAGAGGTCAGCGCGTTGAAAATCTGTATTTATTTTTACTACATCGATTAAGTTTTTTTCAAAGCAATAACGTATAAAGTGATATTTAATTCCTATGTGTTTGGTCTTAGGATGTTGGACCGGGTTTTTAGTGACTTCAATTGAAGAAGAGTTATCAACAAAGATAGGAGTAGAAGAGAAGTTCAAACCGTAATCCTGCATTTGCTATTGAATCCATATGATTTGAGAACAGCAGCTTGCAGCAGCAACGGATTCGGCTTCACAGGTTGACAATACGACCGAGGTCTGCTTCTTACACTGCCAAGTTGCTAATCTTCTTCCAAAGAACTGACACCCTGCTAATGTAGACTTGTAGTTCATCTTGCAGCCGCCGTAATCTGATTCGCTATACACTGTAAGTTCAAAGTCATCATCATGAGGATACCACAACCCAAGTGTAGGTGTGACCTTTAGATAATGAAAAACCCTTTTAACCCCAATTAGATGGTTCACCTTAGGCTTTGCCTAATATCGTGAGCATAAACATGTAGCATACATGATATCAGGTCATGAGGCAGTGAGTTACATGAGAGATACGATCATCCCTCGGTACATAGTTGCATCTACCAGATCATCATTCTCATCGGGTGCTACATCATGGTTTGTAGCAAGTGGAGTGCGAGCTGTAGAAGCATTCTCCATGTCAAACCGACTGAGAATATCCCCTACATACTTGGTCTGATGTAGGAAAATCCATTTGGTGTCTGATCCACTTGTAACCCGAGAAAAAACTTCATCTCCCCATTGCACTCATCTCAAACTCCTCTTTCATTACTACTTCAAACTCTTTGCATAATTCTTCGTTCTTGAAACCGAAGATTGTGTCATCGACATAGATTTGTACCAGCAGTAAATCTTCATCCTTTACTTTGTTAAACAATGTACAGTCAATGACTCCCCTGCGAAAACCATGTTTCACAAGATGAGTCGAGAGTTTCTCGTACCAGGCCCTCGGAGCTGGATGAAGCCCTTATAGTGCCTTTTCGATTTGTAAACTCTGTCCTAATGATATGGATCCTCAAATCCCCCGGGTTGACTGACATACACTATCTCTCGAATCTCACCATGAAGGAACGCACTCTTCACATCTAGTTGATAAACTTTGATTTTCATATAAGGTGCATAGGCAAGAAAGACGCGGATTGCTTCCATCATTGCCAGGGGTGCAAACACTTCACTATAATCAATACCCTCAACTTGTCGAAAACCCTGGACAACAAGCCGACCCTTGTTTTTGATTATCACTCCCTGATCATTTTTCTTGCATTTCAAGACCCATTTGGTGCCAATGACTTAGCACCTTTAGGTCTATCCACTAGAGTCCATACACCTAACTTCTTAAACTAAAGAAGTTCTTCCTGCATGGCACTCACCCAAGCCTCATCATTCAGTGCTTCACTAACATACTTTGGCTCAAACTGAGACACAAAATAGCGGTAGGCACCATCGTGAAGGTATCCTTTTTCTATCGCAGAGGTATAATCAGCTGAGTACAGCTGATTTCTAGTCTGAACCCCTGATCTCACATCTCCTATAACATTATCCAAAGGATGATAGACGTTTAGACGTGAGCCGAGAGTTGTTGGAACTACTACCTCAGAATCAAGATTGTGAACATTTGGTTCTGAATCTGAGGCAATAGGAGTCTGAGGTTCTGAAATCTCAGACACATCCTGGTTGTTCTGACCATTTTCCACATTTTCTTCATCAGAGAAAGAGTCACACACATCAAGTGCTCCCCTTGAGTTGGTAGATGATTGACTTTGTGAACTGGATGGTCTTGAGTATTGAGACGGTGTGTTCAGGACATCATACATCATCTTGTTTGCCAACTCATCTTCTGTACTAGAAAGAGGAATGTTGAAGGACATGAAGAATTGATGTGCTCCAAATTATAAATAAAAATCCTATCAAAAGCACATCAATTATTACTTAATATCTTCCTTAAAATGATGAAAATGTACTTAAAAGTGTTAACTTGTGTTTTCAGGTGTTTAAAAGGGCAAGATGGACAAAAGGAGCATATTTAACAAGAAATTGAAGCAATCCGAGCTTTGGACTCCAAGCATGGGGCCGTGCCTCATCAAGCATGCCCCCATGCCTTGCCAGAAACACACGCGCGTGCTAAAGTAACACACCCCCGTGCTTGGACATCTGACAGGACAAAAAGTACTGTCCCCAAAAAGTAGACACGAGGCCGTGCCCCGTAACGCATGGGGCCGTGCCCCACCGCCAACACGGGGTCATGCCCCATTCAGCACGGGGTCGTGCCCGACATAACCTGCACGTATGAGCCAACCAACTTTCGTAAGCATTGTACTAGCACAGGGCCATGTCTTTTAGGCACGGGGTCGTGCTTAAACACTCCAGAAAGCCTATAAATAGAAGCTTAAGCTCACCATTTTCGACAAGCTTTGGTGGGAGAATTACTCTGCTGAATTCTCTCGGGAATCAAGACTTCAAGATCATTCGGAGGCTCGGGAGGTGCATACAACACTTGGAAGAATCTTGGGATCACCTAAACGTCATCCATTGTGGATTATCGGTTTGATTGTTCCATTTCACCGATGATCACTTATCTATCTTCTTTGTTATCTGTTGTTATGTTAAAGCTCATCATGAGCTATGTTGGACCTAAGAACCAATGAGCCTGATCAGTAAAACCTCTAAGTCCCACAGACATCACAACAACTGCTGAAGACTTGATGAGCTGTTTGACAAAGTCTGAAGACCTCAACAGCTGAAGACTAAAGTACTAAAGACTTCAACAGCTGAAGACCAAAGTCTGAAGATCAACAGCTGAATACCAAAGTACTGAAGATCAACAGCTGAAGTACAAAGACTAAAGACATCAGCTCATGACAATAGCTGAAGTTCAAGTACAAGTATTGAAGCCTTCAGAGTTTGTTACAACAGCTGAAGAAGCATTCTTCAGTTGTTGTGATGGTTTCCATTCAGTAGTTTTCTTTATGTTTCAGTATCTGTAAAACGACTGAAGACCATGTTCTTCAGTCAGCAAGTGTGGGAACTGGTTCCTCTACCCCCAGGTAAGTGTGCAATAGGCACTAAATGGGTGTTTAGGAACAAAACAGATGAAAATGGGCTTATTATTAAGAACAAGGCCAGACTGGTTGTTCAGAGGTTTTCACAAGAAGAAGGTATTGATTATGATGAGACCTTTGCCCCTGTAGCAAGACTGGAGGCAATTAGATTGTTCTTAGCGTATGCTGCATTTCACAATTTTAAAGTTTTTCAAATGGATGTTAAAAGTGCATTTTTATATGGTAAATAAAAGAAGAGGTTTATGTGTGTCAACCACCAGGTTTTGAGGATAATAAACATCCAGATTGGGTATACAAGCTTGATAAGGCTCTTTATGGGTTGAAACAAGCTCCTAGAGCCTGGTATGAGACATTGTCAAATTTTCTTCTTCAAAATAATTTCACTAGAGGCTCCATAGATAAAACTTTATTCATTAAGAAGGTGGATTAGCATAAGTTACTTGTTCAAATTTATGTTGATGATATTATTTTTGCATCCTCTGATCCCCAGTTGTGTGATGACTTTACCAATTTAATGCATAAGAAGTTTGAAATGAGTGCAATGGGAGAATTACAGTTCTTTCTAGGATTGCAAATCAAACAAAAGGCTGATGGGACTTTCATTCATCAGTCTAAATATACAAAAGATCTTTTGAATAAGTTTGATTTACAAAATTGTAAGCCCTGTTCTACTCCATGTGCAACACCACACAACTGGATGCAGATCAGAAAGGTAAGGCTGTTGATGAAACACTTTACAGATGTATGATTGGGTCCTTGATGTACTTAACAGCTTCTAGACCAGATATCATGTTTGCAACGTGTGTTGTGCTAGATTTTAGGCTGCTCCTAAAGAGTCTCACTTGATTGCAGTCAAAAGGATCTTTAGATATCTGCAAGGTACACAATCTCTAGGTTTATGGTATTCCACTGGACACTCTTGCAAATTGGTTGCTTTTCTAATAGTGACTATGCAGGGTGTAAGTTAACCAGAAAGTCAACTTCTGGTGGATGTCAATTCCTAGGCAACTGTTTGATTTCTTGGCAGAGTAAGAAACAAACATCTGTTGCTACATCCACTGCTGAAGTAGAGTACATTGTTGCTGCATGCTGTACTTCTCAGGTACTCTGGCTTCAGAACCAACTTTTGGATTATGGCATTACAGAGACTAAGACTCCATTATTAATGGACAGTGCTTCAGCTCTTTGCATTGTCAAGAATCCTGTCCAGCACTCTAGGACCAAACATATAGAGATCAGACATCATTTTATTAGGGACTGTTTTGAAAAAGGTCTGATTGATCCAAAGTTTGTGCCTAGTGCTGATGAGCTTGCAGACATTTTTACTAAGCCTTTGGATAGTTCGACTTTCCAAAACCTAGTGTTAAGGCTTGGTATGCTGTAGCTAGAATAAGTGATAACTACTGATGATCTCAGTAAATAAGTACTGATGATCATTTCTAACCATATCACAAATAAGTACTGATTCTATTACAAGAACTGACACAGTCATAACTACTGGTATAAGTACAAACAGATAAGTACTGATGTCCTATGAAACAACTGAAAAACAGCCAAAAAGACTGATGAGTAAGTGTTGAGGACAGTATGAAACAGCTGAAAAGCTATGAATTGACGAAACTACTAATGAGAATTTTCTCTTCAGTTGTTTCTAAAACTGCTGCTTCATCTTAAACAACTGATGACAAAACCACTTCAGTAGTTTCACAACTACTGATGACTAACACCACATCGTCAGCTGTTTACAACAACTGATGACAAAACCATGTCTTTAGTAGTTTCATAACTACTGATGACTAACACCAAGTTATCAGTTGTTTCCAACATCTGAAGCTAAAACCATGGTCTTGAGTAGTTTTATAACTACTGATGCCTAAAACCAAGACTTCAGTTGTTTCAACATCTTAAGGTTAATACCACGTCATCAGTCGTTTAAAACTACGATGACTCATACCAAACCTTCAGTTGCTTTATAACCCGTACCCTATAAATACCTTACTTACAGAGCTTATCATCTCAAACCTAACGTTCAAAAACTCAGAACCTTCTCTCACATCAATGGCGAACATGAAGCTTAAACCACGACACAACTGTGTTGCTTACCTTACCAAATCACCTTCTGGACAAAGTTTGATAATGCCATTGATCTAATGATCAACTCTCCATACAAAACGGCTTTCCTTCTAAATCCTACCATTCATGTCGAATCCCTCCATCAGTTCTAGACGAACGTCACCCCTATCACCGGGGAGAATGAAACCAACTCACTCCAGTCGTTCGTCAACAACCGTCAGGTGGTCATCACTCCAGCAATCCTTCGCCAAACCCTACAACTGGATGATGCCACTTTCCCCACTGGGTATCCAAAGGGCACCACTGATCTATCATTTGCCCAACATGGATACCAGGGTAACCTCAGCGCCTCTACCATCTTGAAGAAGCATTTCCATGATGCAGAACGACTAATTTTTCATATGGTGAATGTATGCTTAGCTCCTAAGACTTCTTCTTGGGATCAAATGTCGACGAGGTGGCACCAGGTATTATTCTCTATTCTTGACCAACAAAGCTTAAATTTTTCTGAAATATTATTTCTTGAACTCAAGGATATGCCTCCAAGCCTATAGCTAACCGATGGATATTATATCCTCGGTTCCTAATGGCCATTATAGTAAACCAGCTGAAAGCTGAGGGACTTGTTGGCCTTGGAGTCCCTGCCACGACTGTATTGCCTGAAGTATACTCCAGGCACAACTCAGACCAGTCACTCAAACTGGCTGCCAAACTGCGAAAACCCACGTAGTTGGAACCCACAACTACCACCTCCAAATCCAATGTCCCCACCAACCCAAACACAAGCCAAAAAGGCTACTCAGGGAAATGAGTCCCCTGAGGATGCCCCTGCAACACAAACACATGTTATATCTACTGGTCATAATCCCCCAGTAGATACACGTACTCACTCACCCTCAACCGCTTAGGTTTCCTCTCAACAGGAGCCTGTAGCAACCACCTCTGGGCACCTATACATCTGGAACTTCCTCACTTGAGGAGGATGCCATTGAAACGCACCACCCTCCACAGGTGCATACTGCCTTCACACCCTCTCCCACTGCAACCGCCCCTCAAAGTCCTACCATCATAATTGCCAAAGTGCTGACTCAGTTGCATTCCTCACCTCCTCCCTAGATACCAATCAAAACTGGGATGGCCTCAACCATTGAGGGGGAGGACCAAAGTGCTTCTGACACCCCATAGCACAGGGGTTACCATATTCAATCTCCAAGTGTAGAAACGGAGATTCGAATTTCTGGTGAGGCTGCCACTTTTCCTGCTTCAGCAAATGATCAGGATGAATTTGGTACTATCCATAAGACCTCACGAGAGGCAACTGCCGATGAAGGACATGGTCCTGACGCAGGAAGTCCCCAGTACCATGACCAAGGGTCACATGCTACTACTGATCTACACTCAGAGCATGTTCATCCTGATTCTATCAGGAGGTCAGGTGATTCAGTAAACATTGATGATGACCTGGGCTTCTTTTATGATGTTTTAGCCCAAAACATCATCCTCGAGGATGAGGTAAGCAGACTCAAAGAGCTGCTTGCCAAAATTTCTCAGCATTAAAGACCATCTACCCCTAAAACCCACAAATGGCACCTTCCTCTGAAGGTCTCCCATACACAGAGCCACTCCAAACACTCAGCCACCTGCCTGTGCTTCTGGTACTATTTCTCAGGGACCAGAACCCCCCTGAGCAAATAGCTGCTATCATTCAACATTCCTTACCTCCCATCACATCAACTATCACTGATATGGTGCTTAAAACCCTTGATGAGAGGCTTCCCTCATTTATACAACCCTTGATAGAGGATGCTGTGAGCAAAAGGCTTTCTGACATCCAACCCCTTGCAACCAATGCAACCAAAAACGGGGAGATTCAGTTAGTGAAAGCAAAAAGAAAGAGGATTGCAGATAGGAAAGAAACTGAGAAGGAGGTGAGGATGCTGACATGGAGAAAGTGACTGAAAGTACTAAAGACTTTCATGTCAGATACAAGAAAATGAAGAATGAAAAGGACTGACTTGGAGACATGGTGAAGAAGGCTGATGCTGAACACAACCGATCAATGGATAACATCATTGATCAGTTGTTTAGGCAAGGTCACGACACTGAAAAACTTGACTCAGAAATCAGAAGACTAGAGATTGAAGAAATCCAAGCTAGATGGGCAAGTTATGATGTGTTTGAAAGGGAAAGGCTAGAAATCATGATCAGGTTCATAGTGATGTATCTTGGTAGATCTTGATTGAAATCAAGGCATGGTCCAGGGACAACATCTTGGCAATAACCACCAAGATCTGTTCATCTGAAGTATACACAGAAGGATTGGTTATTGAAGCCTTAATCGAAGCTGGTGCAGGGAGCAGGACTGAACTAGTCAAGCAATCTAAAGCCGAACTTACATCCAAAATGCTAGAATAGCCTGTCAAAATTCCCACACCAAAACCCACTAAAACAATACCTTTACCCCAAAACCACCACAACCACAACCGACCAACCAACTCCCTTACCCACAAAACCAATAGCCGATGATGTACCCCAGAAGAGGAAGAGAAGGGTACTAAGGCTAGAAGAAGAAAAAGAAGATAGTGATGAAGATGAAGATAGGCTGCCAATCTCAGCTATTATACAATTGCCTAAGGCCACAAGTCACCTCCCGACAATTACTCCTGAAACTCAAAGACAAATTGTGATAGTGAAGCTAGAAGAAGAAGAAGAGCTTCATAAACAACATGATGAGGAATTGTTGAGGAGAGTTGACAAAGCATATGCCGCCACATCTTCAATCATCACATGAAGAACACGCTCTCAGGTTATACACTCTTAAACATACATTTCAATATCAAAAGGAGAGAGTGAGGATTTGGCTTGATCCCAGGGTGTCTCATAGGATTCACAAGAAAAACATTCCACAAAGATACATTGGCCAAGTGAAGAAGATTGTAGATGAAGTGATCTCACTGGTCTTTGTAGTATCACCCTGGGAAATCCTAAATGACTTCAAGAAAGCCTATAAAGCTAACCTGACCCCACAAAAGATGCTGGAAAATAAAATGGTGAAAAAGGGGTTAGTATATAAAGGCTTGAGGAAGTTAGAAAGAATGAGCTCCAGTTGTTCTTAGAGGGTAATCACCCATATGAATTTGCTTATAGAGTAACAACAACTATGGAACTCAAAAATGGGAAACATGTCAAATACCTATCTGAATATTATGGGCCAGAATCACTTTTTCAAGGAGGAGCTGAAATGCTTACCATGGAGGAACAGATAACCTTCCTTGAGGCCTATACAAGGGAGTCATACAGACTCATTGTTGGGAAGTAGATCTCATGGATGGAGTAACAGCTCTGTGTCCAGTTCCCCAAGACAGAGTTCTCATTCATCCTTTGCCAAACAGATCATTGAGACATCTTCCCAGGCCTGTGATTACATGGGCCACTTTTGAGCAGATCTAGAAGACAAAAAGACCAAATCTTTCTGCCATAATAAGTGGGACATCTTCAATAAGTTTAGAGGTTTTGGCTGCATTGGTTCAGGGGGAGTTTGTTGGACCAAAAGAACCAATGAGCCTGATCAGAAAAACCTCTAAGTCCCACAAACATCACAACAACTGCTGAAGACTTGATCAGCTGTTTGACAAAGTCTGAAGACTTCAACAGCTCAAGACTAAAGTACTGAAGACTTCAACAGCTGAAGACCAAAGTCTGAAGATCAACAGCTGAAGACCAAAGTACTGAAGATCAACAGCTGAAGTACAAAGACTGAAGACATCAGCTGATGACAACAGCTGAAGTTCAAGTACAAGTACTGAAGCCTTCAGAGTTTGTTACAACAGCTGAAGAAGCATTCTTCAGTTGTTGTGATGGTTTCCTTTCAGTAGTTTTCTTTTATGTTTCAGTATCTGTA
This sequence comes from Flaveria trinervia, assembly GCA_025506515.1. NCBI lineage: Eukaryota > Viridiplantae > Streptophyta > Magnoliopsida > Asterales > Asteraceae > Flaveria > Flaveria trinervia. The sequence goes on along the minus strand of JACCIX010000903.1, from coordinate 94,736 downwards.
AAACGACTGAAGAGCATGTTCTTCAGTCGTTGTAGTTTGAGTAGTTTCTTTTCAGTAGTTGTAGTGATAGTTAACACTTAGTATTTTTGTAAGAAGATGTCAGCTGTTTTGACATCTTCAGTAGTTGTGTTAACTTTCAGTAGTCTGAATAATTCTATTAGATGTCACTATCAAATGACATCAGCAGACGTCACATCTCCTATATAAGGAATGTTCCACCACGACATTCTTATATAAGGGATGATTGACCAGATTGTATGTGTGACATTTTGCCACCACGAAAGCGCGTATTGAATGAAATATTTGATTTGTAGAATTCTTTCTATAATCGTTTGCTCTTACTTTGAATATCAACTGTATTCTTGTGAATTGTCTAATTCTTTGTTTGATTTCCGCTGCAATACTCTCTAATCAATCAAACGTAGATCACTGATCCTAATAGGTCACTACGGCAGCAGGATAGTCGAGAAATCGCACCGGCTCATCTTTATAAACATTAACATAATCACATCACCTCACCAATTCATCACAATTACATAAGAGGATTCTAATTAGGATGATAACTTTTATTCCCTAATTTTAAATCCAAACGTTTCAATTCTTATTTTACTTTCTTTTTATTACTGTTTACTTTTAAACCCTAAAAACTATTTCCAATACAAAATATCACTTTCTTTAACAAAAAAAAACCAAATCTGATAGTCAAACATCAAGTTTGTTGAGTAGGCTAGGTGTGTCCACGGATTGATACTCGGTTCTTATCAACACTATATTACCGCAAGACAGGTACACTGCCTTTTGTGTGTGTGGTTTAGTATTAGTAACAACCAATTAAAACTGAATCTGTGCAATAAACCTTTATCAAATATATATACTATCCGCAGACCATCAAGTTTTTGGCGTCGTTGCCGGGGACACACAACAGTTTGAAAGACAAACTAAATTTTTGACTATCTTACATAACCTGTTAATATATTTTTGTTTAACTTCATTTTTATTCGTAGGTAGTTTGCCTTAGTTAGTTTAGTTATTTTGTCCTGATTCATTTTAAGCCTTAGTTAGTTTATGCTTCCTTAAGTTAGTGTATGTCCGACTCATCTAGTTCTGAACTTGTTCCGCCTCTTCCGGAACCCGAACGACTTTTCCGTCAAAGATTGCGCAAAAGATCACCACAAGAAGCACCAGTCATTGAAGAAGACATTTTGGAAGATACACCATCCGAAGAAGACATGGCTAACCAAGACGAGGAAATGAAGATGACACACTATGCCACACCATCAATAGATGGTTATGAGTCTAGTGTTGTCTAACCAGCAATAGCGGCCAACAATTTCGAGATTAAGTCTAGTATTTCCCAACTAGTGGAAAACTTTGTTCAGTTCCATGGGTTACAAGACGAAGACCCTAATGCTCACATCTCACGATTCCTTCGTATCTGTACGACCTTCAAAATCAATAACTGTTCAGACGACGCCATTCGACTAAGACTTTTTCCATTTTCACTTCGAGACCGAGCCAACGATTGGATTGATTCACTCCCGCCTGGTTCCATCATCACATGGGCGGGAATGGCTGAACAATTCCTTTTGAAATACTTTCCACCCGATCGTACTGCCAAACTAAGAAGCAACATCACAAGTTTCCGTCAAGACGATGATGAATCATTACACGTAGCATGGGAGAGATATAAAGGTCTCCTTCAGAGATGCCCGCATCACGGACTTGATCTATGGCTGTAGTGTCAAACCTTTTACTATACGATTAGCGGAGCCCACAAGCAAGCAGTAGACCAAAGTGCGGGAGGAGATTTTGGAAGTGTCATGCCAACAGAAGCATATCAAGTCTTAGAAAGAGCAGCTAAGAAGAGCTTTGCTTACAATCCTTTAAGAACCAAACCCAGTTCTAAAGGTATTCATCAAGTAGACTCTGAAACCCTAATTGCAGCCCAATTAGAAGCTCTAACCAAAAAATTTGAACAATTGCAAAGCGAGCTAAAGAAAACTCCAACACGATGCAACACATGTGGAAATTCACACAAGACCAACGAGTGCCCACAAGGCGTTATGATGGTTGAAGATGTTGACTACATAGGAGGCCCAAACAACTCATACAATTCAAATTGGAGAAACAACTCGAATTACAGAAATGCTGGTAGTAACCAACAATCATCTGGATTCAACCAAAGGCCAACTTACCAACAACAGAAACCACGATACCAAGGTCCAAGCAGTAGTAACCAAGACCGTGGAGCATCATCAATGGAAGACTTATTACAGCAGTTGTTGTTAACCACACAAGCCACATATGAGTACATTCGAAAATCTGATCAAAACAATGAGGAAAGGTTCCAAAGAAACGAAGCTAACATCAAAAGCAACAAAGCATCATTACAGACCATAGAGCACCAAGTAGGTCAAATAGCACAACAACTCTCTGAAAGATCTCAAGGAGCTTTACCCAGCAACACTGTGACAAACCCTAATGCTCAAGTCAAAGCCATCACCACCAGGAGTGGCAAAACCACTCAAGGTGATGCACCCGCATTACAACCATCCTTGAAGAAGTAGAAACTGAAACTCCAAGCAATGCGAGTGATAAGCAAAAGCAACCCGTTGTTATTGAAGAACCAGCAAAGAAATACGTTCCACCACTACCTTATGTTCCACCACCTCCATATCCAGGTCGTTTGAGACAACAAAGAATAGAGGCACAATATGGCAAATTCCTTGGGTTGTTCAAGCAACTCCACATCAATCTGCCTTTGGTGGAGGCCTTAGCACAAATGCCAAACTACGCAAAGTTTCTAAAAGGTGTCTTGTCAAACAAAAAGAAGCTGGAAGAGTTATCACACGTAGTTTTGAATGAGGAATGCTCTGCAGTTCTTCAAAACAAACTACCTCAAAAGATGACTAATCCAGGAAGTTTCACCATACCTTGCCTAATTGGAAATCTTTCTTTCAGTAATGCGTTAGCTGATTTAGGTGCTAGCATTAACCTTATGCCTTGTGCGGTTTTTGAAAAGTTAAACTTAGGTGAGCCTAGACCTACCCGTATGAGCATCCAGTTAGCTGACCGTTCTCTCAAATATCCGAGGGGCATCGTTGAAAATCTCTTAGTTAAAATTGACAAATTCGTATTTCCTGTTGATTTTGTGATCCTAGACATGGATAAGGACAAAAATGTTCCTCTTATCCTAGGTCAACCTTTCTTAGCGACTGCTCGAGCCCTCATTGATGTTTGTACAGGAAAACTCACGCTTAGAGTAGACGAGAGGAAGTTACTTTTGATATAGGCCAATCCATGAAACACCCTCAACATCATGATGACTCACTTTATTACATTGATGCTTGCGATTCAATCATAAGTTGTCATTTGAAGGAAGCCCTTCAAAATGAAGCTTGTGATACCCAATTAATAAAAGTCACAATCACCGAACCCATCTTTGAAAACCAACTCATTCCAGAACTTGAAGTTGACGAAACATCATTTCATCAAGAAGCATTTAAGATCATTGAGCAAGACTTAAAACCAAAAGCCAAACCTTCTATCGAAGACCCTCGAGTCTTAGAGCTCAAAGAGCTTCCATCTCATCTCGGATATGCTTTTCTTGAAAACACATCTCAACTTCCTGTCATAATCTCATCCGCCTTATCAATTGATGAGAAGAACAAGTTGCTCAATATGCTTGAGGCACACAAACGCAATTGCATGGAAAATCATGGACATCAAGGGAATCAATTCATCCTTTTGCACTCATAAAATATTGATGGAGGAGAACTTCAAATCCGTCATTCAACCTCAAAGACGTTTAAACCCAAGCACGCAAGAGGTGGTGAAGAAAGAAGTAATGAAACTGCTAGATGCCGGTTTGATTAACCCTATTTCTGATTCGCCTTGGGTCAGTCCCGTCCAAGTTGTTCCAAATAAAGGAGGAATGACTGTTGTAACTAACGAGAAGAATGAGCTTATTCCCACTCGTACGGTTAGAGGATGGAGAGTTTGCATAGACTATCGCAAACTCAATGACGCCACGAGGAAAGATCACTTCCCTCTTCCTTTCATCGACCAAATGCTTGAGAGATTGTCTGGAAAAATGTTCTATTGTTTTCTGGATGGTTTCTCAGGTTATTTTCAAATTCCTATTGCCCCCAAAGATCAAGAAAAGACAACATTCACCTGTCCATATGGCACATTTGCTTATCGGCGAATGCCCTTTGGCTTGTGTAATGCTCCGGCTACATTTCAAAGATGCATGGTAGCGATTTTTCATGACACGATTGAACACTCAATGGAAGTTTTCATGGATGATTTCTTCATCTTTGGAAAATCATTTGAGTAATGTCTTGAAAACCTGGAAAAGAGGCTGGTTAGATGTGAAGACTCCAACCTTATTTTAAATTGGGAAAAGTGCTACTTCATGGTTACGGAAGGAATAGTGTTAGGACACAAAATCTTTCGAGCAGGGCTTGAAGTCGATCAAGCCAAAGTCGACACTATTTCTAAACTTCCGCATCCCACAACCGTGAAAGACATCAGAAGTTTCCTCGGACATGCAGGATTCTACCGTTGTTTCATTAAAGATTTCTCAAAAATCGCTCGACCAATGACTCAACTCCTGGAGAAAGACGTGAAATTCGTATTTTTTGATGAATGCATTAGTGCATTCAAATTGCTTAAGGAGAGATTGGTAACTGCTCCAATCATGGTTTCCCCAGATTGGACACTACCATTTGAGCTCATGTGCGATGCAAGCGATTTCGCGGTGGGAGCTGTATTAGGACAGAGGAAAGGCAAGCAATTTCACTCAATTCATTATGCGAGCAAAACCCTAAACAATGCACAAGAAAACTACACTACCACGGAAAAAGAACTTCTTGCGGTAGTTTTCGCGTTCGATAAATTCCGCTCGTATCTCATCCTTTCAAACACAATTGTTTACACCGATCATGCAGTCCTTCGTTATTTGTTCAACAAACAAGATACAAAGCCGAGATTGATCCGTTGGATTCTTCTACTGCAGGAATTTGATATCGAAATTCGTGATAAGAAAGGAGCGGAAAATCTAGCGGCTGATCATCTCTCACTTCTTGAGGATTCAAGTCCTTCACGAACTGAGAAAGCCAAAATAAACGACAATTTTCCACATGGGTTTCTTATGCACATTGACTCCTCAATCAATGAACACCCTTGGTTCCCCGATTTTGCAAATTACTTAGCAAGCGGAATCCTTCTCAAAGGAATGACTTATCAGCAAAAGAAGAAGTTCTTTAATGATATCAAACATTAGTATTGGGAGGATCCGTATCTATTCAGAATCGGTGCAGACCAACTAATTCGAAGATGCGTATATGGAAGTGAAGCAGAACAAATTCTAAGGCACTGTCATGAAGGACCACAGGAGGACACCATGGAACAACCTTAACAGCTAAGAAAGTATTCGACTCTAGATTCTACTGGCCCACAATTTTCAAAGATGCTCATAACATGGTACGCACTTGTGATGCATGTCAAAGAGCAACCAATATCTCGACACGGGATGAAATGCCTCAGAAACCGGTTCAAGTATGCGAGATATTTGATATATGGGGTATTAATTTCATGGGGCCATTCCCAGTGTCATTTGTCAATCGTTACATCTTAGTAGCAGTTGATTACGTCTCAAAATGGGTTGAAGCTCAAGCCTTGCCTACCAATGATGCCAGGAACGTTGTCAAATTCCCGAAACTTAAACACGGCACCTATACATACATTTTTCTTTTCATTTTTTAGAAAAATTTTAGGACTTCACAAGCATAAGCACGGGGCCGTGCCCCATCAAGCACGCCCCCGTGTCTCTGACAAATTCTTTCCACGATCTCCGCTCACGAGTCTGGAACGTTGCAGGTCGAATTTAAGACGAATTCTGACAAACACGGGGTCGTGCCTAGCCAAGCACGCCCCCGTGTTCACTTTCCATGACCTGTGTATAAATACCACACTTGTTCCATTCTGTCATCACACCCATTCCTGCTTAAAACGTCTGAAAAAAATGAAAGAACCAAGTCACGGAAGCTCAAACTGGAATCCTGCAAAGAAACCGCTTTCTGAAACGCGAGAACCTAAGACTCAAGAATATTTCTTCAAGATGCATGAACTAATCAAGCAACTGCCTGAATGAACCTCGTTGCTTCCCAATGCTTAGCTGAACTAATCCAAAAAGTTCAACAAATGAGCGAGGAACTCATTTCCATTAACCAGCAGCTCGCGGAATTGAGCAACCGCACTTCTCACTACCGCATGCTAAACCTCCCACATGAAATGTGTGGAGGTTTCTTTTAGAAACATTCCGTGATGTGTTAAGTGCGCTGTTGCGCGTTAAAGAGTCTGGTTTTGCTGTTTCAGATTCTCGGCTTTAAACGTATCATATAACTGTAGGATTCTAGGGAATGTAATTTTCAATTTGGCTTGTGTTATTTAACTATAAGACTATTTTCGTATCTTTTTTTTTGATGATTTGGAAGTGATAAAACTTAACCGGGAAAATTACACAATGCGCGAAACTGAAAAACGGAACAACAAAAGACTGAAACCGAACTTTTTACATGAACACGCCCCCGTGTTCTAAGGGGCACGCCCCCGTGTTCGACAAGAATTGACACCACTTGCCAATTTTCAGCCTTTTGTCCTTTTCCATTCAATGTTGCATGATAAAAGCCGAGCTAATGTGCCTGCAAAGTAGTATCCACTTTCAATTCTATCTTCTTTTCCATTTTTCTTTCATTTGTTCAAGTGTTCTTGCAAGAGTATTTAGCCAAGAGGTTAGCATACTAATTCCTTTGATTATGAAATTCATTGACATGTAGTTAGGTGATTAGGTCTCTAAACAACCGAAATCCTACCAATTTGGTGTAAACACTTGTTCTTAAACGTATTATGGAATGTTGAATGCTTTTAACCTACTTGTTCATGTTTATTCTTGTAGTAGATTAGTGTTAATTAGTGTGTTTAGTTAGATATTAGCATGTTTAGTTGGTTAGTTAGTTGTTTTCTTTTATTATTAACATGACTATCTTCATAACTCGTGGTGAAACCTTTGTTATCATGTTCAAGTTACAAGGATTCTCAAGTGATGTAAAACAATATATATTTTTAATATCTTGAATTATTAACAAATGATTAAAATGTTCAACATATGATCTTTGATTTTTGAAGCAAGAAAATGTTAAACCCATTCTTAATCAATGATTTACAAACAAAACCACGATTGCTCGAGTCAAGATTTCATACCCAAACATGTTAACCGCACCCCCACATTGTATAAAGCGCACCCCCATGTTAAAAAAAAAGAAGAAATTTTTTTTTCCTTGGATGATAAATTCTTAACTTTTTTTGAACATGAATTGAATCATTGTGGTATTATGTCTTGAAAAACATATGATTTTCACTAACATCATGAGACTACTTAAGAAATTTGTTTTGTATAGATTAATTTATTTTTAAATTTCAGGATCATGGAGCATCCCTCTTTACATTTTAGAGGGAGCCGCGAGAGCGGGTGTCATGATAGACTTCAAAGATTGCTACAAAGGAAAGATCCCACTTACAAGCAGATGAAGAAACACTAGCGGCAGTCGGACAGCTAGAAAGATACAATAATTTATTAAGTGTCCAGTGGAAACGCCTATTTTCACAAAATCGACCTTCCATTTATGAACTGACTCTTGAATTTTTAGCATCATTTAAATTTAGCATGAAAGACTCTGATCCTTGGGATGAAAATGCAGTTTCATTCAGACTAGCTGGGAATTGGCATAAGACATCCATTGCCTTGTTCGGTGTCCATCTTGGAATATACACGGAACAATAAATGGACGTGGAGGCAATATCTGGAATGCCGGCATATCATACCTTCCCGGATGAGGAAAGTAGAGCCGTGGGAAGTGGTGCAATGAGGAAAGCATTTTGGGAACGGATTGGAACCGGAGGGTTCAACTTGAGCAAACCAAAAAGCAGTCAGATACGAGACCCGCTGCTGCGATACATTCATCGTTACTCAGCCATTCCATAGCAGCTCGTGGTCAAAGCGAGGGAGTTGTTATTTGAGGGACTTGTTTATTTTATATTGTATGGTTAATCAGTTCCCATGTAATATTGGGTATTTGTTTTGTAATCTTTTTGCCAGGAACGCGATTGCAGGTGCTCCAACACCCATGTTTGGAAGAAGCTGGATTTAGAACCTGTATGAAAGCCATGGTTATAACACTGAAGGAACCGAAGGAGTGATGCCAAGACTGTTGGACTTGAGCATCTGTACAAGTATGTAGATGGTGACAAGTTTACCAAATGGGCAGCCGAGATTCATGGATAAGAAGGGACAAATCTGGGATCCGGCGGATCCCAAAGAAATTATCATGGACCTCGACATGCCGATATAGCCGGAAGGAGCCAGAGCTGGATCTTCAAGTTCATGAACAAGGGAATTTCCAACCATGTTAGACCTTTATGAGTCAATCCAAACCACCAAAACCCATGCAAGGCGATCATTTGAATATCCCCAACGAGCCTTCAATCGAGTCGAAAATCTGAATTCCCGAGTCGATGACTTGAGCAGAGATGTCACGTACATCAGAAACCGAATGTACCACGAGTGGGGGATATCCCACCACAAAGCCTTCGAAAACCGTATCATTTTCGGGGCCCCGGCATAGTTGTTTTGTGCCAATCTATCTCTTAATTTATGTCGTTTTGTTTTTATTTTGTGTGCTTAGGATTTTAATGCTTTCAATAAATTGGTGACATTTCAGGTGATACTGAGGATTCTAACAACGCGAGGGCAAGCAAACACAAGTGAAAAACTAATCATTTTTAGGGGAGTTATTTCGTTACCCTTTCTCGATCATGAATATTTTACTCACATTGAGGACAATGTGAATTTTATGTGTGGGGATGGGAGTAATGCATTTGACTTTGCTAAAGAGGTCCAAATTAAAATTTTTAAGTAAAGATCACTTATCAAATAATTTTTGTGACAAGAAACCAAAAATTTAATATAATTTTTGATAAACCAAATTATAAATATACGTTTTCGGAAATAAAGAAGTAAATCCATGACGTCCAAATAAAAAATTGAAATTTTTTTGTGATATCCTAAAAACAATAATCTAGTAAAATATTTAATCATGTAAAATGAAACACTTTTACCCAATTCCATCCGTATGTGAGTTTATTTTTGAGCTTTAAACAAACTTTTTCAAGTTGCAATTTTACTTTAATTCTGGATTTAATTGAGGGTGCCATATGATACGTGTGATTAGAACTTGTTTTGGGTATACATTTCAAGACCTTAATTAGTATTTATTGCACAAAAATGAGTTAGGGAGTAGGAAACCTTAACCATTCAAGCCCCGACCATTGTCTTTAATTTTCCTCACCCAAACGTCAACCCTAGTTAGCCCCGTTGAGCTTAAACGTTTTTATTTTTCAATCACTCGAGTCACCAAGTCATTTAACCAAAAAGCCTTCAACAAAACCCGTTTTCGTTAAAGACACGTTTTTGGCTTATATAAAAAAATTTGGTCTTTTACTGGCAGACCTTAAAGAATTGGAATGCATTCTTTTGATTTCAATTTGCTTTGTTGCCTTCATCACGCAAAACTAGGACTTCCCCCGGAAATCCGCGAACAAATTTTCAATCTCACGTTTAACGCAAGAAAGAAATGGCGAAAAAAGGAACAAGTTCCGCCATTTTGTGGTATTTCAAAAAGTGTTATAAAGAGACGGGCGAAAAGATATGAAAGATGCCCGAATTGTGGAAATTGGTCCCATAATGGAAAATGCAAAAAGAATCAAACTGAATCTTAATATGAATACACAGAATTAATCCGATTGGGTGATATTAGGCTTCAAGCCGAACGATCCTTGAGAAATGATAGTTTTGTGTATCTTCGGGTAAAAGATGAAGTACGATTCTTGAAAGAAAAATACGGTCTTGACAATCTGACCTTAAACGAGTCCTCAAGCAAGCATATCCCTTCTAGCTTGAAGTATTGTATAGGGAACCTTAATTGCTTTCCTTGTAGTTATGTTAGAAAAATAAGCCAAGACCGTCGTCTTTAGCAATTAGCCACTCTTTCCAAATATTCCATACCCGAGCCCGAGCCAAGTTACAACCCATCAAAGACCTAATGATTTATGCAAATAAATATCTAAGTAGGTGGCGATTTGATCCCTTAACAAGTATATGATTTTACACATATTCATACTAGGCAATTGAGTGTATTAGTCATACTTAATCTTGATTATGACTCCACATATTTAGCCGAGTGTGAGTGCATCTTGTGAGAAGTGTATATTTTTACATGATAATAATCTTTACTAACCAACCTATTGCTTGCTAGGATATCATTTTACATGTGCTTAGAATATTTATATTTGGATAGTATTTACTTGCATGCCTCTCAAAAGACATGTTTATAATTTGATTTATTTGGTTTTTGGTGGAATTGTCATTTTAAGTGATTTTTGCTTGAGGACAAGCAAAGTTCAACTGTGGGGATGTTTGATGTGCTCCAAATTATACATAAAAATTCTATCAAAAGCACATCAATTATTCCTTAATATCATCCTTAAAATGATGAAAATGTACTTAAAAGTGTTAAATTGTGTTTTGAGGTGTTTAAAAGGGCAAGATGGACAAAAGGAGCATATTTAACAAGAAATTGAAGCAATCCGAGCTTTGGACTCCAAGCATGGGGCCGTGCCTCATTAAGCCCGCCCCCATGCCTTGCCAGAAACACACCCTCGTGCTAAATTAACACACCCCCGTGCTTGGACATCTGACAAGACAAAAAGTACTGTCCCCTAAAAGTAGACACGGGGCCGTGCCCCACCACCAACACGGGGTCGTGCCCCATTTAGCACGAGACCGTGCCCGACATAACCTGCACATACGAGCCGACCAACTTTCGTAAGCATTGTACTAGCACGGGGCTGTGTCTTTTAGGCATGGGGCCGTGCTTAAACACTCCAGAAAGCCTATTAATAGAAGCCTAAGCTCACCATTTTTGGCAAGCTTTGGTGGGAGAATTACTCTGCTGAATTCTCTCCGGAATCAAGACTTCAAGATCATTCGAAGGCTAAGGAGGTGCATACAACACTTGGAAGAATCTTGGGATCACCTAAACGTCATCCATTGTGGAATATCGGTTTGATTGTTCCATTTCACCGATGATCACTTATCTATCTTCTTTGTTATCCATTGTTATGTTAAAGCTCATCATGAGCTAAACTCTATTTATCATCCTAATCGGATGAAACTTATGTAATTTGTGATGACTAATGGTCTGATAAGTATTATGTCAATGTTATGGTGGTCTTGGGAAAACTATTGATGGGTAGCATCTACATTTGAATGGGAAGTTATAACTTTATGGTTTGTGATTGTAATTGTCATACAAGGTTGAAAATCGTATGATTAACTTTCATTCGCGAAACCGGTCTTCATAATAAATCCATGGCTAATGAACTAGAAATGGTTATTAGAAATCATATCACATTAACTTTCTGATCATTTGCGGGTTCCCTTTTATTAGTTCGGAAACTTCAGTAATTGTTAAGGTTTTCTAAAATTAATGGTATGTTAGGAAGGAACCTGATCAACTCTCTTTTTCACATTAAATTATGTTTTCAGAAATCGTATGTCAAATAGGACACAAAAGATTTACCTACATTACTAGGGCTTTGATCTAAGCAGTAAAATCAGCCTCACAGGATCAAGTCACTACGGCAGCAGGATAGTCGAGAAATCGCGACGGCTCATCTTTATAAACATTAACATAATCACATCACCTCACCAATTCATAACAATTACAAAGAGAATTCTAATTAGGATGATAACTTTTATTCCCTGATTTTAAATCCAAACGCTTCAATTCTTATTTTGCTTTCTTTTTATTACTGTTTACTTTTAAACCCTAAAAAATATTTCCAATACAAAATATCACTTTCTTTAACAAAAAAAACCAAATCTGATAGTCAAACATCAAGTTTGTTGAGTAGGCTAGGGTGTCCACGGATTGATACTCGGTTCTTATCAACATTATATTACCGCACGACAGGTACACTGCCTTTTGTGTGTGTGGTTTAGTATTAGTAACAACCAATTAAAACTGAATCTGTGCAATAAACCTTTATCAAATATATATACTATCCGCAGACCATCAAGAATCCATCATAGTCGAAGAAGTAAGCAGGCCCTTTTCCAGCAGGCAGTGTGATGTATCTCTGAACAGCAACGTTACACCACACCTCTACTTGACCCATTGAGTTGTTGTAAACCCTCTTGTTCAGCAGGGTGCATGAAGCGCCAAATGGCTCGAGATACTCTTAGTTAGGTTTACGTCGTTGTAATAACTCGTAGCACGTTTTTCCATGGCGTTTCACTACTAGAACCCAATTAAGCGTGTAACACGCATTTGCCACTGCTTCATTCCAGAATTGAATAGGCAGTTTAGAGTCTGCCAGCATAGTACGTGTTGTCTCTATCAAGCTGCGATTCTTCCGTTCAGCAACCCTGTTCATCTGAGGAGTGTAGGCGGAGGTCAATTGATGCACAATTCCCTTTTCCTTGCAATAGGCCTCCATCCGCTGATTCTTGAACTCAGTTCCATTGTCTGAGCGCACCTGTCGTACCTTCAGCTTGTATAGGGATTCCAGTGTAGTTACCAATTCCTTGAAGGATTCAAATGTTTTTTATTTGGATTTCAAAAACATTACCCAAGAGAATCTTGAGTAGTCATCAGTAACTACATAGCAATACAAGTCTCATGTGATGTTTCTTGTACTGACCGGACCAAACAGATCCATGTGAAGGAGCTCAAGAGGAAGTTCTATACAATGAACTTTCTTTTCCTTATGAGATTTCTTCGTCTGTTTGCCCTTTGTGCACGCAACACAGAAATCCAGGAGTTGGAAGTTTTTGACATTTACTCCCCACACTAGATCATTCTGGACCAAGTGATTCATCTTCCTCGGAATTATGGGTACTATTCTCCTATGCCAGGAGATGGAGTCCTTCTCAGTAGCTTTGGACAAGAAGCACTAAACTTCATGATCTATTGTGGAGGCCTTTAAGAGATCCAAAACATAAAGATCATTATATCTTGAAGCTGACATTAGAATTTGGTCCTCCGGGATCACGTAGTCCTTCTTCAGAACGTAGCACTTCTTATTGTCAAAGACTACTTTGAATTCTTTATCACATATTTGAGAAACTGAAAGCAAGTTATTTTGGAGTTGTTGGATGTAGTTTACCTTATCAAACTTAAATTTCTCATTTCTCACTTCTCCTTGAGCTGTGATGTACCTGCCTTTGTTTCCAGCAAATGAAACATGCCCTCCTTTAATTTGTCTGACATTTGATAAGAGAGCTCTATTCCCTGTCATGTGCCTAGATGCTCCGCTATCTACAATACATGTGTTGGTCTCAGCAATATAGCGAACACCCTACACATTCAATGAAAACATTAGTTCATGTTAGGAACCCAAGCCTTCACTGGCTTGGGTTTCCCCGAGGCATCACATATCATAAACTCAACTCATTAACCATTCGAGGTTGAGGGAAGCCAAAATTACTGTTTGTTCTCATTTTCAGACACTAAGGCAGACTTTTCTTTCCATAGGCCAGCTTTGTGTAGGGCCTGTTTATGATAAACAGACGACTGGCTGATGGATTGAACTGCGGGTTCACTAGCCCTTTTAGGAGGCGTCACTGAGTTCCTCTTAAAAGAGCTAGGTGTAGGTGTAGCTTTCCTCCTCGGTGTCTGATAATAAGGATAATGAGACGCTATGTGACCATACTCTCCACAATTATAGCAGGATCTGCTTTCAACTTTACGGTTTATATATTTTGGTGGAGATGTAGATGTCACACAGTTGACCTTATTATGTTTGGATTGAGACACTTCTTTGTTAGATGTATGAGTTGGTTTTACAAACTTAATTGCTTTACCTGGTTTTACATCTTTTATTTCTTGTTTACCTAGACTTTGACATGACACTATTGATTGATTAGGTTTTATAGTCCTTTCAGGTTCTGATTAGAATTTGTTTGACGCTGACTTTAACTTAACCTTTTCAAACTCAATTTCTAGGTTAACACAAGGCATATTTTCTTTTCCCTATGAAGTGTTAGCATCAGATTCATTTGATTTACTTACTAAATCTGGATCACTAACAAGAGGAGTGGACACCACATGATCCTTGATGGGGTTATTGTTAATCGGTTTACTTTTGGTGTTCATCAAGGTCTCAGGTGGTGGTGGAACCACTTTGTATCATAATCCCTCCCCATTGTACAATGTGTGATGAGCTTGTCCAACTCTGCAGTTTTTGTTTTAAAGAGTTAACTTCTACTTCTAAAACTGCTTTTGGCTTCTTAGTGTCCTTTAGGGAGTTCAGATAGTACCTAATGTGATTTGCTTGGTTAAAGGCAACTACCTTGGTTTCCCTAAGCTGTTTATTCAATAGGTCTATCTTTTCCTTGTAACCGTGCTCGTTTTGTTTTAACACTCTATTTGCCTCAGTGCACAGTTCCAGGTGCTTTACAAGCTATCATTATGATCTAATAACCTAGAAAATATTAAATCTATACTTTCTCTGAATTTATTACAATCTAAACAAGCATGATTATTAAACAGTTGGTTAGTAGTACTTACCTAAGATGTTGAAGATGAATGAGCCATGAGTGCAGAATTTGTTGATTTTGGTTCTGGTGATTCTGACGTTGATGCAGATTTTTCTTCTTTAGGCAAGTGGTTGACCACAGGTGCAGTGTCTTTAGAATTTGACATCACAAGCTCTACTGCTATTTCTCCCTCACTAGCAGAATCGTCATCAATGTCCTCCACATTAGCTATGTTGGACTCTCCGGTGAGACAAACCGGAAGCTCCAGTCATGTCCTTCATCCTTATTAGCAGTCAAGGCTTTGGGGTCCTTGCTTGATGAAGTAGAACTGCTAGATGTGGCTTTGTCCTCATGATTAAATGATGAGAAGGGATTGCCATTCCCAGTCTTCATTGGCTTTACAAACTCCCGCTTCAGGTGCCCCTTCTCACCATAATTAAAACAAGTTACCTTTGACTTGTCGAAGCCAAAGGTTGTGTCCTTGGTAGCAACCAGATTCTGTCCGGTCTTTTTGACAAACTTTTTAGCTCGTCGGACAACAATTGCCAAAGCCCACATTATGTCCATTCTTTCCAACTCCATTTCATTCACGTGTTCATAATCTTCATATGCCAGGTGACAATTTCCTATCTTTCTAACAACTAGTCCATCATAGGAGTGGACTACAGCAGCTAAGAGGTCCATGTGTTCTTTAGCCACCTCAACAGTCATAGTACTGAAGTTGTCGGTTTTCAGTTTTGTTGTATTAGCTTCATATGCTGAAAACTGGTCCTAGATTTCACTTATCTTTACTATTAAACAAACTGCTGATGTATGCAAATGAAGGTATGCGATTGGGCTTATTCGGGCGATTGAACAAACGCGGATGGTTCAATTGTGCGACTGAACAAATGTGGATGAGTCCAGTCAGCCAAATGAATTGATGCAGTTGAACAGTCCGAATGGGGTTCTCAGTCGTACGAATGAGGGTACGAATGAGTCCAATCGTGCGGTTGGAGAATGCGAATGAACTCAGTCGTGTGATTCAAACAATTGTGCGACTAACCTTGCTGAAGTTTGATAATTCGTAGGTTAAACGTGTGTTGTCCGTAAAAACTCAAATTTTAACAAACCCTAATCACCGTATGTCGGAAAAACTAAACATTTAGATCAGGAAACGTCTAAGACTCCGTTAGACACAAAAGGATTGCCTTTTTGATGAAAAAACACAATTTTTTGTATCAAAACTATTGAATCAACACGTAATCAAGAGCCAAAGCTCTGATACCACTTGTTAGGCTCTGGTATTTGAACGAAACACCAACTGATTAACGTGTTAAACCAAACCAAATAGTGCGGAATCCATTTTGATTGGCGATCCAATCAGTGAGAACGCACGTAGACACAATATTGTATTGAATCTAACGTTAAGAATTGATTAGGAATCGATCTACTGCGTTCTATGAACTTGGAGTATGAACTTAGAGGCTTCTGGACGGCTAGGGTACGTCTGGAGTCGAAGTGGATTGAATGCATACGTTTTTCCACGAATTAAGTGGTATTTATAGGTTAGGGCTGTTCATTCGAGCGACTGAACCATTAGCATGGTTTATTCGTGCGATTGAGCCATGCGGTTGATCCATTCGCATGACTGAGTATTTAGTAGTGCGACTGAGTCAGTCGCGTGAAGTTGTTCAGGCGTATGGACTATTTAGGCGCATGGACACTTAGTCGCATGCCCATTCGGACGCATGACCATTGTTTGGGCGCATGGTCCAGTCGGACGCATGAGAACTTCACTTAACCAAGTTTGAATGTATTCATTATTATAACATTATGTATATCAATTCAAACAATTACAAACCTATATAATCTAGTCAATATGCATTACCCAACTCATTAATGAAATATTAAACATTATAAATCACAACCAAACATTATCATTTCATTAATTACCCAATATTACATAAGTGCAAGACATTCAAGACATATTACATTGAAATCAGGATCTAGGTACATATGTGTCTCAACAGAATGTATGAAACAATGAAAGTTAAGGTATGAACGATGCAGATAATAATGATATGATCTATGTATACGTATGATGTATGATCGCATGAAAGTAAAGAAAGGTTTTAATGAAAGTAAAGTATTGTTTTATTATAAAACTAGAACTCGCTCAGCAACGCTGACTTTTAATGGCATTCTCTGCATTTTGAATGGCATTCTTTTGTTAATGTTTTTGCATTATAATGCGAAAGAATGATGATTTGAAATGAACGCTTGTATTAACTTGCAAAAGCATTTGTGATGATATGAAAAGTTAGTATTATGTTTCCGCTGCAATGATTTATGAATGATTAAATGTAAAGTATATGTTTTATGTGCGATGATTTACCAGCTTCTAGCGTCCCGGGAACGGGGCCTTACAAGTTGGTATCAAAGCCAAAGTTTAAGTGAAATGTGTAAATTTTCAAAATAAACCTTAACTTAAACTGAGTATGGGATAGAAAGGGAAGGGATGCCAATCTGAGTAGCTGTATGCCATCAGGTATTTTCGTAAAGTTAACAGGTATTTGTGTGTATGTTATGTGGTTATGTGTTGCTAATATAATTAGATACTCATGTAGTTAGGAAAGGTAATGCTTGGGGTATGAAGAGTAAAGTAAGTGGCTAAACACAACTGGCACTGTAATTAGGGACTTACTATACTTGACATAAACAGGGATGTTTCCTTGAATGACCGTGTTGGTATTTGCAACTTTTCCGTGTGTGTGTCTGAGGATGGCCGGTGGTAGATCATCTAAAGCTTTGCGCGGTGGTGGACGTGGTGCTGAACCACGGTTACGAGAGGAAGGCCTAGGGCCGAAAAGGTGGTTCATGAAGAACCAGAAACCCCTCATCCGGAGGGCGGAGATGAGAGTGCTAACCTGAGAGCCTCAGTGAAGGAGGCGATTGTGGAGGAAGTGCATCAAGTCATGTAGACGATCATACCATCTGTGGTGACCGTGTTGGGGTTTGTATGACCATTTACAACTTGTTTAACCATTTAAACATATGAAACGCAGCGGAATATACAACTTTAAACATGTTATACTTTCTGAAAATTACTATTATCATGTGAAATCAACAAACCCAAAAACAAAAGGATCTTTATTATGTGAAGAACTAGCATACAAAACAAGCAAGAACACCCAAATCATGACATAATCATACCATAATAAATCCTTTCTGGATGCTGTGATAATCCACCATAAGAAGTCAGAAAAGAGTCAAAAGAAAGGCCAAGACTTCAAGGGTAGAAGTCCTCAAGTGTTCATACCCACAAGCCTCTAATCAAACATCATGATTGTTAGGATTTGAAGCACCAAAATCGTCCAAAAGGGGCTGCTGAAAACAGTTTTCAGCGAGCTCCAAAGGGTGATGAAGACCCTTTTCAACCGAGATCCACATCAAGATTGGAAAGCCTATTTCTTCCATTTGGTTCTTGCATATGTGTGTGAGAAGAAGAGATTAAGTGTGTGTGTTTTTTTGCCAAAAGACCTCAAAGAACACCCAAGGGAGAGGCCCCTCTCTATGGGGCGGCCGAACCCTTTTTAGGGTTGTTCTCCTTCTTTTCCTTTTTTTACAAACGGTCCTTATACATTAATCTTTTGCTCAACTAAAGATTAATGTAGATGTATACACATATTAACCTTTTAATTATATAATGTACACACACTTTCATTATTTGATGTTATTTAACTAAATTAAACAACATTACAAATATATCCATGAACAAAATATCCATATAAGTTGTTCAATCTCATATGCAATTTATTTAGAAAACCCATTTTCTAAGTTGGTGTATTTATTTATTGCATGATCATATCATCAATTAAATATTATTTGGTGTTTGCTAAGCTTGTTATTGGGTATTACCCGACTTGGATCATAACATACTAACCACATCAATGTTCTATGTGTCTTGGGCATAAAGAATCCAACAGACCGAAGTGATAAAGGCAGTTAGAGAAGGGGAGAGAAGGGAAAGGAGTAGACCTACGGGCGAAAGAAGACAGCCCGAGACTGAGACGGTTCCTTCTGATGACGAAGAAGAAGAGAAAGAAGTAGAGCCTGTGCTAGAGGCGGTATGAGGCTCTAACTACAGGGTGTTTATGAGATTCAAGCCCCCTACTTTTTATCGAAACGGCACTACTGCTGCTGCTCACCGGTGGGTGTGGGAAACGGAGGCTGTGCTTGATATCAGCGAGTGCCGAGAGGACCAGAAAGTTATGTTCGTTACCCACTATTTTGTGCACTCGGCTCTGTGCTGGTGGTACAATATACTCCAAGGCGAGGGTAACAGGGCCATTGGAAGAATAAGATGGCCCGAACTGAAAAATTTGGTGATTGAGGAGTTTTTTCCTCACTAGGAAATGGACAAGGTTGAGAGGGAGTTTTTGCAATTAGAGTCGGGAACGATGACACACCAAGAGTACACCAAAAAGTTCAATGAAATGGCACATCTGGTGCCAGATCAAGTGACGCCTCTGTCACAGAAGATTAAAAGGTACATCCAGGGTTTGCCCCCAGACATTCGCACCACATGATCGCCGCCCGACCGAGCACGTTTAGGTCGGCGGTGGATTTTGCAGGGAGATTGTATGATGAGAGGACTGTGGTGGTGGTGGCTGAAGGTAGTCGGAAGGTGGAGATGATAGAAACTGGAATGGGAAGAGGTTTGGTCAGGGTGGTGCCTCGACGAGTAAGAAGAGGGCACAAGTGGATGACCGCCGTGTGGTCACATCACATACAGGTCGAAAAAGTGTGGCAAGTGTGGGAAGGAGCACGGTGGCGAGTGTAGATGGGGTTGAATGTTTGTTTCATGTGTGGGAAGTCTGGTCATATGGCTAGAGACTGTGGAGGTGTAAAGCGCTTCAACTGTGGGGAGAGTGGTCATATGAGTAGAGATTGTAAGAAGCCAAGAGCGGAGGGTTCTGGGGTGAAGAAAACTGGAGGTGAAGGACCAAGGGCGAGCGCCAGGGCATTCACGATGACACAGGAAGAAGCTAGGATGGACCCTGATGTCCTGTCCAGTACGTTTTTGGTGAACCAAACTTTAGCTTCTGTGTTATTTGATTCGGGTGCCAGTAAAAGTTTTATTTCTGCTACTTTCTGTGCTAAGCTGCCCGTTAGTAGTAGACGTGTTGTTGCGCCCTTCCATGTAGAAACTGCCATAGGTAAGTCTACCGGGATCTCTGAGATGATAGAGAACTTTGATGTCGAGCTAGAAGGTCATAAGTTTCCTGTTAGACCGTTTGTGATGACTTAGGTGGTTTTGATTTGGTTCTTAGGATGGATTGGTTCGCGGACTCCAAGGCGAACATTATGTGTCGAAAGAAGATGATTCGTTTGACAGTGCCTGATGGGTGTTTGGTAACTGTTTATGGGGATCAGGTTACAACAATCCCGAAGGTAATCTCAATGGCAGTGGCGGAAAGTGTATGAGGCGTGGATGTAGCGCCTAATTGGCTTATGTGAAGGATGTGGATACGCCCATGCCACAACTGTTTGATGTACCAGTTGTGTGTGACTTTCTGGACGTGTTCCCAGAAGACTTTCCAGGAGTGCCACCTGAGAGAGAGATTGAGTTTCAGGTTGATCTCATACCGGGTGCCCACCTATTGCCAAGGCACCGTATCGGTTGGCTCCGACTGAGATGACAGAGTTGATGGAGCAGTTGCAAGAGCTGCTGGATAAGGGGTTCATCGGACCGAGTATCTCTCCTTGGGGTGCTCCGGTCCTGTTTATGAAGAAGAAAGACGGTAGTATGAGGATGTGTATTGACTACCATGAGCTGAACAAGTTGACGGTCAAGAACCTATACCCCTTACCTAGAATCGATAATTTGTTTCATCAGCTTCAAGGTGCCAGTTGGTTCTCAAGAATAGACCTTCGATCTAGCTATCATCAACTGAAGGTGAAAGAGCAGGATGTTCCTAAAACAGCTTTCCGCACGCGCTACGGTCACTATGAGTTTCTTGTCATGTCTTTTGGTTTGACCAATGCACCAGTTGCTTTTATGGATCTGATGAACCGCGTGTGTCGGCCTTGTTGGATCCTGTGTGCCCAAGACACTTAGAATATTGATGTGGTTAGTACGTTATGATCCAAGTCGGGTTATACCCAATAACGAGCTTAGAAAACACCTACTAATATTTATTGATGATATGATCATGCAATTAAATATTAACACCAATTTAGAAAATGGGTTTTCTAGACAAGTTGCATATGAGATGGAACAATTTATTAGGATATCTTGTTCAATGAGTTATTTGTAATGTTATTTAAATAAGTTAGATAACGTTACAAATTAATAAGGGAGTAATTAGATTATACAATTAAATGGGTTAGTTGTATATATATCTAGTTAAAAGACTTGTTAACATATTTTATGTGTTATAATTTTAAGAGGGAAAGCTCTTAAAATAAAAACTTTGGCCGCCCCCTTTGCTGGTTCCCCATTGGACCTTTATGTCCTTGGAACACACAAGTCTTTTACTCATCCATCACTCCCCATTCTCACAATCAACACACATGCAACAAGACCAAAAACTCTCTCCATCTCTCTCTTAAACCACGGCTTGGACAGCAAGTTTTGAGGCCTTGGTTTTGATTTTTGGTAAACTCTCCCTAGCAAGAGTGGTGTGTACTTCACAAGCTTCGGGTAGACAAGCTTGAGGACTTCTAGCTTGGAGTCTTGGCCGTGATTTCTAGCATCCAAATCCTCTAATCTTTGTGCTTTTCTGCTGAAAAAGGTATTCTGGCAGCACCTATTGTGGCTGCCATAATATGCTTGTTTTTGCTCTCATAGCTTGTCTATTCACATAATATGATCCTTGTATTATGGGTTTGTTTCATATGCTTAATGTCCACTTAAAGAACATATATTTCAGCTTTCAAAATCGTTCAAAAACTAATATTATCCGCTGCGTTTTCTGAAAGTTAAATGGTTAAACTACGTTTTATGTTCTTGCAAACCATCAATGGCATCAAGAGCCGGTTATGTGGATGACTTGCTTGTTTTGTCCTTTAAAATTGGTTTTAAGGATGATTATAGACTTGTTATAGACTGTTTTTGGGCTGCTATGTTTTTTTTGAATGATTCCCCAACTTTCAAGGTCATATCACACATGCTAGTGATTAGATCTTGAAAGATATATATCATGATATGTTGATTGTTTGGACAATGTTTAAAACCAAAATTTTCAGTTTATGTTTGCTGAAATTTGAAGGTTTTAAGTGGGGTTTCATTATATGTTTTGATGATATGATCATTGGATGTTAGTGTGCATAACCTAGCCTTTGACCTTGTGTTGTTTGGATGCTTGCAATGTTTGTTTTGGTTGTTTTCTCTTGGGATTGTAATATTATTCATTTGTGCTTTGTTTAAAAATGTAACTTGTCTATTTATTCATTGGGATGTAATAACAGATTAGGAGCCTTTCTTCTTTTACTAGAAATATGTATTAGGATATATATTTTGTAAAAGAAGATACTCGGGATGGAAGCACAAATGGAAGACACAAAAGAAGGACTTGAAGCATATGGATGCAAGTTCAAGTGGGAGTCCATCAAGACCCCTATTTTGTGTTGTTTTCAACCCTTAGGAAAGACCTAATGACCACACTTGTGATGGCAAACAAGTGTGGTCACAATAGTAGCTAAGGTTATGCACATTATGGTTGTTTATGCTTATGACTTGTTTGGATGTTTGTTATTTGATTGTGTGGTTGATTTTTGACATGCATTGCAAACTAATTAACAAACTTAACAAGTTATTAAAATGATGGTTCTTAATCATTAAAAGGTAATAAAAGGTTATTAAATTGATTTAACGGTTTTAAAGATTAGAATTGGTTTTAATCAAAGGACCATAGGGTACCTTGTATTTGAAAGCATGCAAATACAAGTACATAGAGTTTTCTAAACTAATATTATGAAACCTCTTTATATTCATATCAAACAAGATCGACACCGTCCTTTTACACGACACTTGAGTCACTTGTGAACTCTTAATGGGATAAAGGTCACCTAACCATTTTGTGGGAACTTGTGATTTGAGGTGAGAATGCCTTATTTGTGGGATAAAGGTCACCTAACCACTTATTTTGGCAAACTCACACGTGTGTGTAAGTAGGATGTCTTGATTTGCAAACCATGTTAAAAGGATCACCTACAATATGGTTTCCAAATGGTGTTGATGGAATTAACGTGCCGACTTTACATATGATGTTTAAAGGTCGATCCCATACATCTAGAAGTTGCAAATGGTTGCAACCGTCAATCGTTGACCACCTTATTAATTTAAATCGTGGGATAAAGGTCACCTAACAACAATTTAAATGTAATGTTGGGTTCTAGATTTTAATATAAAAATGGCCTTAAAAGGCATTAATTATTAAAATTGGCAATATCGAAAATACTAAAATAAAACTTTGTTAAATTTTGTGGATGGCCTCACATAATGATAATTCCGATAACTCATCCGCGTCCAACCAATCTCTACGAGCGATCCTCCAAAAGGAACGTCTAAATCATAACAACTTTATCGACTAGTATTGAAACTTGAGAATCGTTCTCAAGCAAGAGAGAAGATCGTATGTTTTAGACGACCCTATCCCCGATAAACCTAGCGAGGATGATGAGGAGGCCTACAACGATTGGCTGAAGTACACTGAGGACTCTGTCCAAGTGTCTTGTCTCATGCTAGCGAGCATGACTCCGGATCTCCAAAAGGAGTATGAACACCACGGAGCTTACGACATGATAACCCAGCTGAAGGAAACGTTCCAACAGCAAGCAATGGTTGAGCGCTTCGAAACGGTTCGAGCACTCCATGCATGCCGTATGGACGACAACCAATCTGTTTCATCTTATGTACTTAAGATGAAAAGTCACATTGACCGCCTCGAGAGGCTTAATTGTCCCGTCTCGAAGGAATTGGCCATGGATTTGATCCTCAATGGCCTTACCAAGAGGTTCTAGACATTCGTGTTGAACTACAACATGAATGCTTGGGACAAAAGCATTAGTGAGCTTCACTCAATACTCAAAACTGTCGAGGCGGCCATGGGTAAAAGGGTTTTACCCGTTCTCACCATCAATGAAGGTCGGAACAATAAAAGGCCTCGTCCACACCTAAGGCAAAAGTTGCCAAGGGCAAGGGACCCGCTTGGGAAAAGGGAAAGGGGTGGCAAGGGTGCCACCCAAACCACAAGAGGAAAAGCAAAAGGTTGCTACTAACGACCCATGCTTCAAGTGTGGGGAGATTGGACATTGGGAAAGGAATTGTCCTGTCCATCTCCAAGAGTTGAAATCAAAGAGGGATGCCGGGCAGACCGCAGGTACATTATACATGATCCATATTGATTTAAACATGATATCCTCTAACACATGGGTATTAGATACCGGATGTGGAACTCACATTTGCAATTTGTTGCAGGGGTTCAAAAGAAGTAGTGACTTCAAGAAAGGGATGTAAGCCCCTACATGGGCAATGGGGCTAAAGTTCAAGTTGAAGCCCGTGGTGACTACATCTTGAAACTTCCAAATGGTTTGGAAGTGATTTTGAACAATGTTTTGTATGCTCCTAGTTTGACTAGGAATATTATCTCTGTAGCCCTATTAAAACAATTTGGATATGTATTATCCTTTATTGAAAATGATATTCATGTTTCTTTAAATGGTATGTTCTATTTTAAAGCCATTCCCATTAATGGTATTTATGAATTGGCTCATGAAAATACTCTAAATAGCTCATTGTACCAAACTAACACCAAGAAACTCAAGTTGGACTTGAGTGATACCTATCTTTGGCATTGTCGTCTTGGTCATATAAACAAGAAACGTATACAAACACTTCAAAAGAATGGTCTTTTAAAAACAAATGAATCTGATTCATTTGATGTTTGTGAATCTTGTTTACAAAGAATGATGACCAAGACGTGTCATGCGCCTTAAGCATGACAAGCCGTTACCAGCAAAATACTGGAAACAGTCATTGGATGGCCGTTAAGAACATACTTAAATACCTAAGGAGGACAAGAGATATGTTCCTGATCTATGGATCTGGTGACAAGGAGCTCGTTGTAAAGGGTTACACGGATGCGAGTTTCCAAACCGATCGTGACGATTCACGGTCACAATCGGGATACGTTTTCATTCTGAATGGAGGAGCTGTCTCTTGGAAGAGCTCCAAGCAGGATGTGGTGGCTCTATCAACTACAGAATCTGAATACATCGCTGCCACATTAGCAGCTCAAGAAGCTGCATGGTTGAAGAAATTTATTACAGATCTAGGGGTTGTGCCTTCCATTCAGGACCCCCTAGAGATCTTTTATGATAACGAGGGTGCGATTGCTCAAATCAAGGAACCCCGTGCTCATCAAAAGACTAGGCCTATTGAGCGGAGATTCAACTACATACGAGATGAAGTTGAAAAAGGAAAGATATGTATTCACAAAGTTCACACGGATCAAAACATTGCGGATCCTCTCACGAAGCTCCTTGAAAAGGCAAAGCATGAAGGTCATACTTGTGCCGTGGGACTTCGATATTCTAGTGATTGGATTTGATCTGTAAATTTTGTATTTGGATATATGGAACTCTTTATTATTTGAATAAAATTATTTGGTTATAATGTTTCAATTAATGTTCCAATTTAGCATGTTTAATCCATGAGTAAAATGTTTACTCTAAATGTCCGTAGTCGTTCATACTTGTGGGAACAAGTATGAAAGTAAGATTATTATGAACTTGGATTGGTTGATATTCATAAGGATGAATATAGAGCAATGGGTTGCTACCAAGGTTCATAGATATTTGTGGGACACAAATATTGGACTAACCCGCATCTCAAATTTTACTACATGGAATCTTATTGATTGATCATAAGTAAATTGAGTAAAGGCGAATATCATTTGGTATCCTCTGAACTGAGATACATATTGGGTTTTGATATTCACCAAGTATTATACCTTGAGCTAATTCTTCGCTGTCCGGAAATAGTGGACAGAACATAAGGGTATGTTCAGATATAACACGAGGTGTTTGTGAGAAACGTATGTAGATGGAATTTGTTCCTCTTATTCGTTGAGAGTTAGATGTCTAAGGCCTGATAAGTTAAATCAACAAGAAATGATCATTCTGTGTTCTTGGATTTAACATGACATCTGTAACAAAAGGATAGATGATTGATTCACCTAAATCATTTCAAGTAGGGTACTTGAAAGGGATGATGTTATTGAATGGCTATAAGTCATGCGTATTAAGGGTAGTAACCCGTTGTTAGGCGGTATTTACTGCTTGCATCAATCTTCTATGAATCTTGGGCAAGTGGGAGAGGCCTATGTGGATAAATCAGTGATTGTATTTATTGTTGATATCCTAATTTATTTGAAGAGCGAGATTAAGCATGCCGGTCATATTCGGCAGGTTTTAGCGACGTTGAGAAACGAGAAACTGTATGCCAAATTCTCCAAGTGCGCATTTTGGTTGTGTGAGGTTCAGTTCTTGGGTCATGTGGTGAATACTAAGGGGATCATGGTGGACATGGATAAGGTGGAGGCAGTGATGCAATGGAAATATCCTAAGACGCCATCCGAGATTCGCAGTTTCTTGGGTTTGGCGGGTTACTACAAGAGATTCATTCAAGACTTCTCCACGATCGCTTCTCCACTAACTAAGTTGACCTGGAAGGATGTGAAGCTTGTACGGGGTCAAGCTCAAGAGAAGGCGTTCGAAGAATTGAAGGCAAGATTGACTCAAGATCGTGTTCTGTCATTACCCGATAGGAGTGAAGATCTGGTGGTTTATTCGGTTGCTTCTTACTCGGGGTTGGGGTGTGTACTAATGCAGAGAGGAAAGGCTATAGCTTATGCATCCCAATAGTTGAAGGTTCATGAGGTCAACTACCCTACTCATGACTTGGAGCTGGCAGCCTTGGTCTTTGCACTAAAGATTTGGAGGCACTATCTGTACGGGATGAAGTGCACCATTTTCACTGACCACAAGAGCTTGAAGTACTTCTTTGAGCAGAAGGACCTAAACATGAGACGAAAAAGATGGTTGGAGCTCATAAAAGACTATGATTGCAAGATCCACTACCATCCTGGTAAAGCCAATGTGGTGGCGGATGCCTTTAGCCGAAAGGGGAGTCCCGAACCAATTCGGGAGAAAGCATATCAGCTAATCATGACCACTGATGTGATGAAGCAAGTTAAGGAGTTTCAAAATGAGGCACTGAAAGAAGATCATCTTAACTCTGAGAGAATGAGAGGTCTGGTCACAAAATTGGGTGAAAAAGCGCTTGGTGTTAGAACTCGATTCGGGAGAAGCTCACAAGACTCGATACTCCATTCATCCAGGTGCCACAAAAATGTATCAAGATATGAAGAAAGATTATTGGTGGCCGGGAATGAAGTGCGACGTAGTGGAGTATGTGAGTAAGTGCCTTACTTGCTTACAGGTGAAGGCCGAGCATCAAAAGCCGTATGGAAAAATCAAACCTTTGGATATATCGGGACGGAAGTGGGAGCACATTATCATGGATATCATTACGAAGCTACCACGTACTCTGAAAGGGTATAATGCCATATGGGTGATTGTGGACCGTCTGACGAAGAGTGCTCACTTCATATCGATTCGTGAGACATATTCATCCGAGAGGTTGGCTGATTTGTTCACCAAGGAGATTGTAACTCGTCATGATGTGCCAGTGTCCATTGTGTCTAATCGTGACACCCGGTTTACATCTAAATTCTCGAAGAAATTCCAAGATGCCATGGGGACGAGGTTACATATTAGCACAACTTATCATCCTCAGACTGATGGTCAGTCAGAAAGGACCATTCAGACCTTGGAGGACATGCTTCGGGCATGTGCTATTGATTTTGGGGGAAGTTGGGATGATCACTTATCGTTAGCTGAATTCTCATACAACAATAGTTATCATGCCAGCATTAGTATGCCACCATATGAGATGTGATATGGTAGGAGATGCAGAACACCCGTTTGTTGGGGTGATATTGGTCAGAAGGAATTGTGGAGCGTCGAGGTAATCAAGGCTACGACTGAGAAGCTTGAGAAGATCAAAGCCTTCATGAAGGCAGCCAAAGATAGACAGAAGTCGTATCCGATAAACGACGTAGACCAATTGAGTTCAAGGTGGGTGACCGGGTTATGTTGAAGGTCTCACCTTGGAAGGGTATCATTTGTTTCCGAAAGTGGGGCAAGTTAAGCCCGAGATACATAGGCCCTTTCCGAATTGTTGCTCGAGTAGAAGAGGTGGCCTATAGACTGGAGTTACAAGAAGAGATAAGTGGAATTCACCTGACATTCCATGTATCTCATCTGAGAAGGTGCTTAGCCGATGAAAACATAATTGTTCCACTGGAGGATATCGAAGTAGACGAATGGCTCAATTACGTGGAGTAGCCGATGGCAATCATAGATCGAAAGGAAAAGAGGCTGAGAAATAAAGTGGTTCCCCTTGTGCGTGTACAGTGGAAGCACAGGAAGGGATCCGAGTCAACATGGGAGACTGAAGATAAAATGAAGCAGTGTTACCCGCGTTTGTTCGAGGAATGACATGATTCAAGGACGAAACCTATTTAAGGGGGGTGGACTTGTAACACCTGGACATTTTTAGACAAGAAAAAAGAATAAAGTGAAGAAAAAGAAAGAAAAGGAATAAAACCCAAGTCCAGGGGTAAAAAGTGTCCGAAAGGACAAAATGTTTGAAAAGTGGGTGTAAAAGGTGGTATGGCCGCCCATATGTCACATACATCACTGATCTTTGGATTTAAAGAGAGAGAGAGTAGCTGGGAGCAGCAAATTCTCGGTTTTGAAGGAAGAACTAGAAAGAACTTGTATTCAAGGTAAGAATTCATGTTTTTATGGTGTTCTTAACCGGTTATGTCCTCAGGTTTATGCTTATGTGTGTTTATATGTGTTCGGGTATGTTTTTAGTGGGTTCTAGACGGTTGAATTCAATTTTCAAATGAGTTTGGAGGAAGCCATACTCAACAGCTGCGAAGGTGAGTTCTAGGACCCCTCTTTTACCTGTTTGAATTGATTTTGGGGCTGGAAATGCATGCATGTATGTTTTCATTAAACTGGGTTTCGGACCCATATGTTTGGATGCGTGTATGATGATGTTAAAATATTATGTGTGATTATGTTCATGCTTGATGATGTATAATGATGTTTTTAAGACTTAGGATGTATGATTTAATCTTAGAACATGATGAACAATGGTTTGAAGTTGAATATGATGTTTAAGGCTCACAGGTTAAGTTTTAGAACCTGCATATGTGTTGAAAAGTTAATGCGGATGAGTAATGGGAAAAAAATGTGGATGAACGGTTAGTGCAGATGAGTATTAACTGCTAAGTAAGTAAATGCGGATGAACAGTTAACACGGATGAGGTCAATGGGGATGAGCATTGACTAAGTATGGAAATGCGGATGAGGTAAGTCAATGCACATGAAGTAAGTCAATGCGGATGAAGTAAGTCAATGCGGATGAAGTAAGTCAATGCGGATGGGGTAAGTTAATGTGGGTGAATGTAAGGCCCCGTTCTTGGAGACCTCACAGTTGGTCAATCACAGTAGCTAAAACATTAAACCTTATAATTATACAAACTTAAGTGGGCGGAAATAATTCATCAAAAAACAATTCATTTCATTTAGAACATTGTTGTTAAGCAATACATCATCATTTTACTATTTATAAAAGAATCGTTTTACTGCATTACAAAACAACAACAACATAGAATACGAATGGATGTCAGTCTTTCCCTACCGAGTAGCTTCACCCTCGTGCCATCCTCAGCAATAATCACATGCCAACTAAAAATGTATAAAAGTTAGAGTTGCTGAGTGAGTTCTAGTTTTAAAGTAATAAAATACTTTCTATATATTGTATATGAAAATACTTGTTTGTGTAAATTACAACTCTGTACTGTATATGCGAGCACACATTAACTATATGAACAGATTCTGTTCGTTCTCTTTACTGTATGCCTTGTCTGTTCTGTAAACTTTTATATTTTTCTTTAACTTTCTGTATGGACCAATGAGCAATACCCCAACTGTATGCGTGATGGAAAACGGGTGATGGGCCATCTATATCCCTTGAAAGGATCAACTATATCCCTCGAAAGGGTCAACTATATCCCTTAAAAGGGTCAACTATATCCCTCGAAAGGGTTTTGTGTACTGTATACAAGGCCAACCCAATCACCCAGGGCACACTACAAAGGTCTTGCCAATCTTAATTAATTGGACCTGTGTGCATAATAGGGTAGCTAACCCGCAACACAATTAAGCTAATGACAACATGGTCGTGTACCTCCTGTAAGCTTGCAAGACTTGTTAACATTATTATTAATGTTCCTCTTCTTTTCTTTATTGCTCTTTCACTTTATTATTACGATATACTTTACGTTACGATAATAAACATACCACGTAAAGTCACATACTATAAGTAATAATAATAATAGCAATAATAATAATAAGAAACAATCATAACCATGCATGAAACATCATCATAAATAAGCCCTAGTCAACCCTCGGTCAAAACCCTAAAAGCACAGACACCCGGAAAATTCTGTAAAAATTTCTAAGTGCTTAGGCGCTTTGGCACTATTTGGGCGTTTCATCATGATGTAGGCGCATGAGCCAACATTTAATCATTTTATCACTTGGGCGCATGAACTATTCAAGCGCATGGGCACTATTCGTGCGTATGAACACTTAGGCACATGAGTTATTCGGACACATGGACACTTAGGCGCATGAGCTACTTGGGAGCATGGGCACTATTAGGGTGCATGGCCCTACACTTAGTTGTCCGACTAATATTTCTAAGGTAATCTTAGGTGCATGGGCTACTATTCAGGCACATTGATTACACTTAAATCTTTCTAAGGCATTTTCAGGCGCATGAGCCTTATCTAGGCGCATGGACCTCCTGTGTAATATATTTCTAGTCTTTTTTCAACCCAATCATCAAACCCGTCTGTTCTAAGCTTATTTGGCTATTCTAAACATGAATAACCTATAAGAATTCAAGAATTAACATCCAACATGCATAATACATACGGGTAAACATACATAAACTTTGAAAAATCATTTTAATACATTTTCAGCCCCAAAGATAGTTTAAAACAAGTAAAAACCAGGGTCTAGAACTCACCTGGTCCAACTTGGGTGTTTTGTTCCTTCTAACCCGCTTGCGAATGAGTTCAAACACCTAAAAACAACACCAACAAACACACACACGGACACACACACAAACATATAAGAACATAAGCATATATCCGGGATAAAACCCATCATAAACATTTAAAAACCACGAATCCTTACCTTGAATTCGACTTCTCTTCTTCTTCTTTTTCTTCAGCCAATAGTTCCTCTGCTCTCTCTCTCTAAATCCGAAAGAAAATGGTGATGTGAATTGAGGGTGGGTGGCCATGCCCACCTTTACACCAACTTTTGAAGGATTTGTTCTTTTTAGAAACTTTAAGTCCCTCCACTTGGACATTATTGTTTTTCTTTCTTTTATTCATCATGTCTTGTCTTTTTAAAATAACCGGGTGTTACAGTGAAAGTCAACGCGGATGAAAGCCAATGCAGGTGAAAGTCAATGCGGATGAACATTGATTAAGTCGGAGAAATGCGGATGAATATTGACTAAGTAAGGTAAAATGTGGATGAAGTAAGACCAAGATGAACACTTAGACTTTTTTGACATTCTGAGAAAAAGACAAATGTAGGCTTTGACTTGAGATGTTCCAGGGTTCATGTAAGTTGACTTTTAAGGTCATAGATGTTAAGAAGGGCATGTAGTGATGTGTAACTGATGCATATGCATAATGATGATGTATGAAGTTGCATGATTATGCATGTGGGGTATGTATGATGTTGTGATGTATGATGATGATGTTTGTGTATGTTATGTTCCTTACTTTGATGTATGTTTATCTTTCCATGGGTTTACGTGTTATGTTAATGAATGAACCAATAGTATTATGTAACGTAAAATGAAAGATAATGAAAGAGGAACATGATGAATGAATGCATGCATTAATGAACGAATATATGTAAGAAGGCTTGCAAGCAAATGTATGGAGGTGCACACCCAATGAAGGTGTTAGCTCAACGGTGTGCAGGTTAGCTACCCCGAAGGATGCACATTGGGATCCAATCTTTGTGATTGACCATATGAATGGGATCCTTGCTGGTTGCCCTAGGTACTGGAGTCAGCTTCGTGCACAATGTTTGAGGTCTATGAAACACCTCAGGCCCAGTTACCCGCTTCGTGCATAATGTTCGAGGTCTGTGCAGGATCTCAGGCCCAGTTACCCGCTTCGTGCATAATGTTCGGGGTATAGCATATGGCAATGATCCGGAATGAAAGAGAAAAGATAAATGATGAATGAACTTGCCTTAGGTACTGGTGCCAGCTTCGTGCATAATGTTCGAGGTCTATGAAAGACCTCAGGCCCAGTTACCCGCTTCGTGCACAATGTTCGGGGTAATGTACATGTCACTGGAAGTAATGAATGAACGAATGAAAGTAAGAATGTATGAAAGAATGAAAGTTAAGGAATGAACCATGAAGATAATAATGATATTATCTGTGTAAACGTATCATGTATGATCGCATCAAAGTAAAAAAGGTTTTAATGAAAGTAAAGTATTGTTTTATTATAAAACTAGAACTCGCTCAGCAATGCTGACTTTTATGCATTTTCAAGTCGGCAGTGAGGATTGTTGAGGATGGCACAAAGCAGCTACTCGGCATTTTGAATGGCATTCTTCTGTTAATGTTTTGGCATTATAATGCGAACGAGTGATGTTTTGAAATGAACGCTTGTATTAACTTGCAAAAGCATTTGTAATGATATGAAAAGTTAGTTTTATGTTTCCGCTGCAATGATTTATGAATGATTATATGTAAAGTATATGTTTTAAGTGCGATGATTTACCAGCAGTAAGCTTCCCGGGAATAGGGCCTTACGTGATCCAAGTACACTGAGCTAATCGTATATACTTGTAAATGTTTGAGACTTGTAAAACTGCCAGGTTTGATAGTGCATTCTGTCTTACATCCCTAGTTACTTTGTTCACTAATCTATGACATGAATTGCCATCTTTTATATATTTATGTATTGAAAACTATGGAAATCTCAGTAACATTATTGTTGACCCTTTATATTTAACATGTTTCAGGTTTAATACTTCAGGTTTCTTTTCATGCTCATTTAAGACTTGGACCTAGTTTAACTAAATATATTATTTATTTGTTTGAAGCTTTTGTATTGTATGGATTTATTTATCTTGTAATGTTCAATGATTAATGAGATTTAATACAATTTTAACTTATTTAGTTCCATGTGCTATGAACAATCGTTTCACATTCGTCTGCCCCGATGATTCCGCCATCGGTCGGGGTGTGACAGATTGATATCAGAGCCATGGTTATAGGGAATTAGGTTATTAGAAATGAAATGACCTAGACTATAACTAAGTACCCTTACACATGAGTCCAAACATTTATTTAATATTCTTAGATAGAATTTCATGTGCCTTATGTGTTTTTACTTGATTATGTGATTATATGCCTTATGTGCTTACTCTTATATTTTGAATCTTATCAATGCACACACGGACCTTAAATCATATTCTAAGGGATTAGGTTCCTAAATCAAATGGTTTTCAAAATGAGTTTTGAATCATTATTTGTGGTTTTCAAGTCTCGTCAAAGTCTTTGTCCTGTTACTTGAATAATGTAATGCTGGAAGAGTGTGATGCCTGTATCTTGAGATGTTCTGTCTAGGCAAGGTATTCATTTAAATCCAAATCAAATGTTGGATCCATTTACCTTACCTCGGAACCCTTGGGGTGAGTGTCCGCTTATAGGTTCGCATGTATTCATTATGGTTGTAGTTGACCTAATACTTTGATAAGTCAACGTAATGCTTTGGTTTGTAAACCGAACGTTACACCCGAAGTATCTTGTTAATTTATATCGTTTTATCATTGATCTTGTCTTTTGGATCTTAAAACTCACTACCTGATTCTCTCAACGACCCTTAATAATCTTTCTGAATGTCTTCCTTTTCAAACCGCACTTATTCTGCAACTTCATCTCAATGTTACTTTTATTCTGAACCAAACCATTAATCTTAACAAACATGATTCATGTATCAAATATAACTAATGCAACTTTGAAATCTCAATGACATAAGTAAAAAATAATCAATCATTTAGAACCCTATTAAAGTTATTTGCTTGAGAAGCTCCTATGAATATATTTCCCATCCAAAAGTTTCCTGAATATATTTCTCATGCTCGTTAAGTTGATTCTTGTGTTGATCTAAAACTTGGTGTTGTGTCAAAACCTTCCAAATCGTCTTGAACCGCTTGACATGTAAAAGCCTATCAATTGAAATTCTAAATTAATAAACTTGCACCCTTTTGCCAAGAAACACATGGAATAATGAATTATGAAATTTAACAAACTTAAGCATAGCAAAACATCATAATTGAACTTATTGAATTTAAGCACTCCCAAGTGTTCACTTGCGAATTTGAAATGAAATCCAAGTCTCCTCATATCCTCGAAATTAGTCTTCTCGAGATTAAAATTCGGGACGAAATTTCTTACAGTAGGGGAGACTGTAACATCCGTTGAATTTCAAAATTATGAAACCAAACCCGAACTCACTTTAAACTCTCATGCAATGGAAATATTAATATTTAAAACTTTTATTATTTATTTTAATGAATCAAACGCGTTAAATGTGTAATTTAGGCAATATTGAAAATTGTATTATTCATTTTATCATTTAAAGAAAGAATAACAATTATTTATTTTATAAATAAATCAATTTCATAAAAATATAAATTTTTATTTATCATTTTACAATAAATAACTAAATGAAAAAGACTTATTAAAACTTATAAAAGTTATAAAATGAATTTTAATAAACTTATAAAGTTACAAGTCTTATAAAAGTTATAAAGATTTTATAAGAATATAAATTGTAATTATTCTTTTGTCTAATTTTTATTTAATCTTATATTTATTTTAAAATCATAACCCCCTTTTAAAAGACTTATAAATCACCATTAACACCATTCATAACCTCCTCCTAGCCTCAAGTATAAAAGCAAGGCTTAGGCCTCCCTTTTTATTTGCTCATTCTCTAGGAATATCATTATCATATCTTTCTTTCATCCATTGGTTATGATCAATTTACAGAATTTTATATTATAAGAAATTTCAAGAATTCGTAATACTAAGGTAATCTTTTATTGCTTTTATATTATACATTTTAATCATCCTAACATCTAATTGTTCTCATGACTTTATGTTCTTACTATGGTTCTTTCTTTTACCAAATCTCTTTTTATTTTAATCATCATCATTTGATCATTAACATTTTAATAACCACTAACCTTATAACAATCACTAATATTCCTAAATCAAGCTAACAACACACTAACATAAACAAAGAATCCCGTTTGCATATGGACGGCTATGCCGCCGCATTCGGTTATCCCACAAGATTATTGTTCTAAATGATGGCTATGCCAAGTCTTAGAATATTATTATAACTAAAATGAAGACTAATATACCATATATTGACATAATAAAATGTTCTAACCCGTTTCATGCTTTAATGATTTAAAAGTGCGCATAAGTGTCTTATTACAATTCTGGGAGAATATAATCTTACTTTACCCGACCATAACTTGATCATAACAAAAGAAATTTGAGTATACTCATACTCTAATGTTAAGTTCTTTGAATTACCTTTTCCTCCACAATATATACGTCTTCAAACTCAATCGGACGACTCAACAATAATGTTCACAAGATAAGTGTGCATTTTAGCACCTTCTGTCTTGTGCTGCTTGTTTGACCTATTTAAAGATCTTTTCATAAAATTGTTTCTGAAAGAAAGTTGCCCAGGAGACTTTGAACTAATTAAGTATAAATCTTTGTAATTTTATGAAACCCCTTTCTATTTTTAAAATCTGTTCAAACACATACCAAACATTCTGTCCAAAATCTTAAATTGATGCAATAATTCTTTTTCAATCCACCTTTCGTTTTTAACATTCTTTAAACATCCTAATTTCTTGTAATGAATTCCAACCTCAAGTTATTGCTTTTTTATCATTTAGTACATCACATTTGACTCTTCACATTCAAGTTTTCTTATGTACTCTACAACCACCACTATACTTATGAGTTTTCTGTATGAGTATTTCTATACCCCTTTTTCATATTTTCACACTTTGGGGTGAAACATGTTACCTTATAATCGTTTAACTTGTAAAACATTTGATTCTTGTAAATTTATGGCAATTCACTTGTATGTTGTGACTAGTTGATCTTTGTAGCTACCATGTAATGTCGATTATATGTACAATCATTAACTGTTGCTAACCTATCGACGTCATAGATCTATGGGCCTGACAAGCCTACTTGGTTGATTCAAGTAGACTTAGCTAATCGTATATTCTTGTAAACATTTGAGACTTGTAAAAGTGTCAAGGTTTGATTGTGCATTCTGTCTTACATCCCTAGTTACTTTGTTCACTAATCTATGACATGAATTACCATATTTTATATATTTGTGTATTGAACACTATGGAAATCTCACCAACACTATTGTTTACCCTTTATTTTTAACATGTTTGAGGTTTACTACTTGAGGTTCCTCTTCGTGCTCATATAAGACTTGGACCTAGTTTAACTAAATATGTTATTTCTTCGTTTGAAGCTTTTGTATTGTATGGACTTATTTGTCTTGTAATGTTCAATACTTAATGATATTTAATATTATTTCAACTTAATTAGTTCCATGTGCTATGAACAATCGTTTCACATTCGTCCGCCCCGATGATTCCGCCATCAGTCGGGGTGTGACAACTTTGTCTTCTATGGACGTGGTTACCCCATGAGTGTGCAACTCACTCATCTAGTGGTAGAAACGGTCCATGATGTTATCCAGGCTCTCTTTTCCTATCGAAGAGAAGTTATCAAACTCCTTCTTCAAAGCCTTTTCCTTTAATGCCTTCAACATCACATTCTCGTCATACCGTTTCTCAAAGCCTACCATAACTTCTTGGCTTGTTTGTTCTCAGAAAACTGATGGAATATATCCTTAGAAATTGCCTGAGTCAACAAAGCATACACCTTCTTCTTGGCATTGTACTTCAACTTCTGGCTATCAGTCATGCCACCCAAGGTATGTTTAACTCCATCAGCACAAACCGACAAGCTATAACCTGTCTCGATTGATTCCCACAAATTGGGATCAACACCATTTAGGTATATCTCGAACCTTTGCTTCCATTATGGGTAATCATCTAACATTATGAGCTTAGGGGGCTTATTGTGACTCCCAATTTCATTCTACAGAAGCAATAGATTATGGATCTGTGAATCCCTACCGGTAGTAAATGCTGAGTACTGATCTTCCATTTTTATTAACTTTGAACTTCAAACTGAAATTCATTCACTCATGCGAATGGAGAGGTCCAAATGAATCAAACGTGCGATTGAACAAATGCGGATGAGCCAATCGTGCGATTGGACAAATGAGGATGAGCCAGTCGTGCGATTGGACAAATGCAGGTGAACAGTTGTATGATTGGGCAGATGCGGATGAACAATGCGAATGGGATTGCTCAGTCGTATGAATGGATGGGCGACTGAGTTCAATCATGCGTATGGAAGGTGTGAGTGAGTTCAGTGGTGCGATTGAGTCAATCGTGCGACTGAAGGTTGCTGGTTTTGAAAATTCAAGGGTTTTTGGTACTTTGACACAAAAATACGATTTTTGCCGAACCCTAATCTGTCGTAAGCCGAAAAAAGATAACTTTTGGATCTGGAGACGTTGAAAACACTATTTTACTCAAAAAGATGGTGTTTTTGAATGAAAAAACATGATTTTTACCCCAAAACGACCGAATCACACGCAAAATCAAGAGGCAATGCTCTTATTCCACTTGTTAGGATCGTTTACGTACAGAGTACTAATTGATTCTATGCATATACCAACTCAAATAGTGCGGAATCCTATTTGATTGGCGATCCAATAAGGGAGAACACAGTTCCAATCAGTCTAATGATAATGAAATGTTAAGAGTGATTAAAGAATAATCAACTGTGATATATTGACTGGGTTTTAGTAAGAGTGATATTCGTACTGAGAATCGAATATGATAATCAAGTCAACGATTGAGTGGCGGAAACAAACAATCGAAGAACAATCATGCAAGAAAATTACTCATAAATGTTGTTTTTATTGATATATTAATGTTGACAAATTACAGAGAAATAATTACAACAAAAATCCACTGTCTATCAACCGTCACCTCAGTACGAGGTTAACTATTCTATTTATAGACAAGACAAGATGCCTTCACAAAATGACTAAACTACCCCTGACCTATTACATCAGAAACTAGTCTAAGTCTTGATCCGCATCTTTGATTGTTCATCCGCATTGTCAAATTTGGATGAGATAATCTTGATCAGCATTTCCACTTGATCATCAGAATTAGTAAGTTGGTCATCCGCATTGGTTAATGCGGATGAACAAATACTTGTGCGCATTTGGTTGGTCATCCGCATTTGTCAATGCGGATGATCAAAGTCTTGTCCGCATCTTCTTTTGTTCTTCCGCAGTAGTCAATGCAGAAGAGAAACTTGTTTAGCATAAGTATTGTGTCCTCCGCATTAGTTAATGCGGAAGAGTAAACACTTGTCCGCATCAGATTTTTGTCTTCCGCGTTGAGTAATGCGGAAGATAATACTTGTTATTTTTCTTACATATCTTCATCCGCATTGCCTCTTGGACTTTTGGGATTCCAGCTGAACAATCGTCAATTCACCAATTGAGTTGGCATGTGTGATCCTTTCAGGGTGCAACAATACTCCCCCTAAGGATTATACAGCCTAGTTTTCCTCAATGTTTAGGAGGTGATTGATGTTGTGAAGATTCAGTTGGGTCTTCAGGAGGTAGTATGAATGCTGCTTTGGAGGGATCCAGAATGGCCTTGATCATGTTTACAAAATCAGTTGCTTCGGACATCCTGTCTCTACTCAACACATGTATTTTCATTCTACTCATGTTGTAGATGGCTTCCGTTGGTAACTTTTTCAGAGAAATCGGTTCCCATATGGAGATTGTTGAAAGACCATCTCTATGAATCAATAAACTCCCTCCCACATCCACTTCAAGCTTAACAATGTTTCCAAGTTGCAGTGGTGTTTTCTTCTTCTTTCTTTTGTCTCTTTTAATCTTTATTCTGTCATAGGCCAGTTTCAACAACTTGATGCATTTAAAAAAGAAGTGCATGTCTTGATCACCCAATTTTGTTGTTTAATTCCCTGTGGTGCCTAGTATAAATGTAGTGGATGTATGATTCATCAAGTAGTCTTACTTCATATCCACTGAAAAGTCTAATGTCAGCTCCTTCTTTTCCTCCCTACTTCCTTTCTATCACCAGCTCATATGTTTTCTCATCATAGTACACATTTGAGATAGGAGTGGTAGAATGAGTACCAAACACTACTTTCCTCTTTAAAGACTCAGTTGGCTTTACCTTCAACTCAGGGAATACTATTTCTTCTGCTTCCACCTTTTTCTCTTATCCAGGGGATTGACAAATGTTTTATCTTTTCTTAAGCAAATTCTCTTTAATGAATTGAAGTTGTTTGTCCTTGTGAACATCTTAAGTATATTTTCAAATTCATATCCCCTGAACATAGCTGCATGATTGATCAGTTCAAGTTGAGCTAGTTCCTTCAAATCATGAATCTCAAGGGCATTTACTAAAGCTGAGTACTCTATGAAGAATTGTACTAGCCCTGAGATTCTCTTCACCATGAACATGTTCGAGGTGCTATCATACTTCCATGCTATTATCTTCTGATCAATCTTCCCCTTAGGAGTAGATACCCCTCTGATCAGTTCAGCAGTGGTCAGTCCTTCCTGCAGCTTCAACTGAGATGGTTCTGCAAACCATTCAGGATATTTGTGGAGTACTGGGGCAAGTAGTTCTTGATCTTTTATGTTCAGCAGCATGTCTTCAGCCGAAATTCTGTTTCTGGGTTTGGTCTTTGTCAAATCTTCTTATAGTTTCTTTAGTTTATCTTTCTTTTCATTGATCATTGAAGTGTTGCAGCCCTTAATGAATTTATCTTCATGTTGGCAATCTTTCTTTTTGTGAATCCCTGACTTGAAAGATATTCCTTCATTTCCATATCAGACATGTTATAAGGATCAGGAAATAATGATTCATGAGATGAGGTTGATTTCTTCATTTGTGAAAGCTTTTGTAGAGGACCCCTTCTTGGTAGTGGAACTTCATACCTTGTGGGTTTCTTCAAGGATGAGTCTTTGTGCTTTGGAGTGTCCTTTGTCATTGTCTTCTCAAAGTCAGGGTCTATTGTTGGATCAAGCAACAACTTCACTTTCTCTTACTCCTCTTTCATTTTATCATAAGTCATTGCAAACACTTCATCAGGATCATAGCCTTGATTGATCAAGAACATGGCTTTAATCATCAAGTCATTAGTTTGAGCTTTGGTTACCATGTCTTCTACTGACTGTTCTTCTTTAAGAGGACTGTCCATGAGAACATCCTTTAAAACTTCATCTTCATCAGCAATTTCTCCATCTTCTAAATCAATTGCTCTAGCCAACTATTTCAACTGAGCTTCTGCCTGCTCATGTTCTTCCAAAAATTCAGCAATTGCTGTTAAACTTCTTGGGTCATCTTTTTGTTTCTTTGATGGTTCTTCTTCACTTATTGGTCTCTTGCCTTTAGCCTTTTCTGCCAGATACTTCCTCTTTCGTGAGTAAGTTTGAAGTTAAGGGCTAGAGGTTCAGTTTGATCTTCTGGTTCAAGGACCTTTTCAGGTGTACTTGGCTCTTGATCTTTCATTTCACTTTGTTCAGGTACAGTTTCTTCTTTCTTTTCTTGTTCATATCTTTCTTTTAGTTCCTCTTTTTGTTCTTCAGTTAATGATATGGCAGAGACAATTTGCAGAGACAATTTGCAGAGACAATTCCTTTTCTAATGGCACTGGTGATTTAGGAATAAATACAATAGGCTCTCCCTCAGTTCTTTGATTGTTTATGAACTCCCAAAAATCATCATCAATGCTGAATTGTTCAGAAGCAAAACTATCCAAAGCACTGAGGAGTTCTTCAAATTCATCATTTTCTAAGTCTAAATGGCCAGTGTTTCCGGAATACACTACCATGTCAAAGCTCTAGTCTTTGATCTCAGTTTCACTTTCATCATCCACTTGTTCTTCATTCTCATCTATTAAGTTGTTGTCCTCATCATCATCCTTTTGTTCTTCTTTCTCATCATCATCCTTATCATCAGTTCTTTTAATCATCATTTCAAGCTCGGATATTCTTTTGTTCTTGCTTTCAATTTCCTTTTTCAGTTTTGAGATGATATCAACTTGTTCCTCTATGATGTTTTCTTGTTCCCCCATGGCAATAGTTTGTATTATCCCAAACTTCTTGAATGTTAGAAATTAGGCCATTGAATACATATGCAGACATGTTAAATCTTCTATTGTTGTAGAGAGCACAGATTGCAAAAGATGTGAGGACTGGAATATCATTCCATCCTGTTTTCCTTTTGGATAGACAATGTTGGAAAATATGAATTAGGAATCTCCAGGGTAGATCCACTAATCCTTTGACTATCTGTTTGGCTTCATAACTCCCTTCATAA
This sequence comes from Flaveria trinervia, assembly GCA_025506515.1. NCBI lineage: Eukaryota > Viridiplantae > Streptophyta > Magnoliopsida > Asterales > Asteraceae > Flaveria > Flaveria trinervia. The sequence continues at coordinate 53,260 of JACCIX010000903.1, read as the reverse complement.
CCAATTTTAGAAAAAAATATGGTTATCTCCTCATCATCCAATTCAAGAGGATCATCTGCATTATCATTGAATTGCAGACATCTTCTAACTGATTCTTCTGTGATCCTCAGAGGGAGTTCAGTGTTGATCTTGCCAGTTAGAGTTTTCACTCCATTTTCTTCAACCACTTCAACTGATTCCTAGAAAGACCTGATAGGATTCTCATATATTGTTGGTCTTACTGTTATGGCATATGCTACCCTTGTGGTAGATAGAATCTTATCATGTCTTTGAGACCTTCGGCTTCAGGCACATTAGGGTTTAGATAACCGCTGACGTTATGGAGCTTGCTCCATGTAAGGTTTGCCATGTAATCTGCACAAGAGACATGTGTGTAAGTTCACAATTTTGACTTTAATTTTGCTTTGATTTGTTAATGTGACTTTGATTTGTTTCACACTTTTCTATTTCACGTTGCTCTGTTTTTCTCAGTAAACATGGTTATCATGGTTTTCAATATTAGTTGAATTCCTATCAATTTACATGTTTATTGACATCGAAAATGTGTATTACATCACTTAATGAGTTTTATTTTGGTGTTCTTCAATAATTTTCTTGTTCATCGTTCGATTTAGGTTTTAGTTTCAAAATCTGTTGAAGTTATACCTTATCTTTGAAACGACTGTTGTTCTGAATCGATGACAAGAATGTTTAAAGATGAAACACAACAAAATCTTTGAATGTTGTGATGATGATGATGATGATTGATGGTAGTGTACTGTAGTTTTGCGCTCGTCTCACTATAAGTTCTCTCAAATTTGAAAAGTATTAAATGACCTATTCGAATTCCTTTAAATAGTCAAATAATACAATTTGAAAAATTTTACAAGTTTACAAGCAGATACAGTCAACACTGTAGCAAATGCTGAAGGTTAATTTGTTTAATTTTAGTGATCCGCATTTGCTAACTGTAGCATATGCGGAAGACGAACTTTTGACATTGATAGTCTGCATTTGACTATTCTTGGTCATACACATTTGTGGTTGTAGCTAATGCGGAAGGCTTATTTTTTGACTCACTGTCCGCATTACTCTACTGTTACAAATGCACATGTTTTGTTTCTTAATGTTTTATTCCATCTGCATTTGTGTACTGTTTTAAATGCGAAAGTTTAAACTTGAAATTTTGGTTGTCCGTATTTGTGTACTGTTACAAATGCGAAAGTTAAACTTGACATTTTTGTTGTCCGCATTTGTGTACTGTTGCAAATATGGAAGTTAAACTTGACATTTTGGCTGTCTGTATTTGAGTTGTAGTAAATGCAATAGAGCAAAATTCACATTTACTTCACACACTAATGCGGTAGAGTAAAATCATTATCCGCATTAGTTGCACTACAAAAAATTATTGTTTCCCGCATTCGTTATATGCATGGGTTACCTTCACCCGCATTAACTAAGGCACTTACCTGCATTATCTTTTGAACTAAATCAAAAGTTAAAGTGATTGAATTGATTATTCATCTTATGAAGAGGGGTTCTTGATTGATTTTTCTTATGAAGTTAGCTGTTGAAGTTGTCAATTTTTGCTTGGATTGACTTGTATGTTACAACTGATTTTTCCCAATTTTGATAGATCTTGGGCTTCTCATGCTTCTAAGAATCTGCATAAGCTGGGATGTAATGGTATGACTTATTGGAACAACACCAACTAAAATTTCTTTTGTTTTGTTTTTCAAAATTGAGTTAACAAACAAAAAATTGAACTTACTCAAAAACTTTAAATTACTCCCCTTAAAGTTTATGTCCGCATTTGGAGAGAAACTTTAAAGATTTTAAAAGTTTTGAATATTATTTTGATTAATATTAATAATGAAGAGAAAAATCTCTTTGTAGGGATCATATCAATCTAACATTACACATGTGCATCCTTTATGATTAAATGGACATGATTATGAACTCGAAGATTGAAGGTATGTCTGTCCTCTTAAACTCATACCTGGTTGATATTTTGATGCAAATGACTTTTATCATGTTTTGGTTGATTTATTATTCAATGTGTACCTCACACACATAAGCGTGGAATGATCAACCCTCCTTATACAATGCATGGTAGAACTTTGTCACAACTTTTCTTACCAGGTTACTTAGGTCATAAGATCTTATATTCACTAATCCTCATTGGTATTCTTTTAATTTGATCCTTTTTCATGTTGATCCTCATTGGGATTCTTTTCACTTCACTTTGGAAGGTGATCCATGATAGGATTCTTTTGTTCATTCGCTTGGAATGTATTACTTTGTTAATTCATCCAATTTTGGATGTGTTCCACATTAGGAATCTTTTGGATCATGACATCTGCACTATGTGCAAGTTTCATTAGGTCTTTGTTCAGCAAAACAAAGATGAAACATGATGTGGTGAAAGAGATTCATAAAGTATCATTACCTGGTGTGTTTAGGTTACTACACACACATGCATTCAGATAAGCCAATACATACCTGTACTTTGTGATGAGTGTTTCACAATTAAATATGTCTTTAATTCATCACTGCATGTATCTTTTCTTCCAAGTTGAGCCTACCAGTATATCTGGTAAGTCATTTCAGTCTTTTACATTTTGAAATTAAGCATAGTGAATAATATAACGACTATAATTATATCATTTCCCTTGATTATTTTCTTCATAAGAGTTGATTTCTTTTTGGGGTTTTTCTCATGTTTTAAAATATTTTTGATGTTTTTCAAAGTTTTTACTCAAGGTTAATCATGCCAATTGACTGAACTAGAAATTCAAACCTACTAGGTTCAAATGCCTTGGTAAACAAATCAGCTAATTGATTTTCTGTTGGTACTTGAATCCATTTTTTTAAACCCTTTTCAGCACAGTCTCTCAAAAAATGATATCAAATTTCAATTTGTTTTGTTTTTGAGTGCTGAACTGGATTATTAGTTATAAAGACAACAGCTGTGTTGTCATGATAGGATCTCAGCATCTACTTTGATCGATTCGAATGATTTCAGCAGCGGAATAGAGTACCAACTAACACAATTCGAGCAAGAATACCAAAGATATAGCAATGAACAGGATTAGTTATAGAGAGAGAAAGTTTCTGCAAAAGGAATATTTCATTCAATCACACGCTTTGGCATGGCTTTCGCAAAATTACAATTTAGGTCATTCTTCCTTATATAAGGAAAGATGACGTAGGCTGATGTCACTTGATAGTGACATCTAACCGTTATTTAACAAACTACTGAAACACTAAAACTACTGAAGATGTCAAGCAGCTGACATCTTCTTACAAGAAGCTAAGTGTTTACTTATTACAAAATTACTGATAAGAAACTACTGAAACTACAACGACTGAAGAGCTCATATCACAACTACCAAAGAAGTACTCTTCAGTTGTTGTGACAAACTACTGAAACTTCAGCACTTGGTCTTCAGACTTGAACTTCAGATGTTTCATCAGCTGATGACTTCAGTAGATGTCATCAGCTGATGTCTTCAGTCTTTGTCTTCAGACTTTGTACATCAGTTGTTGACCTTCAGCACTTGTATTCTTCAGTTGTTGACCTTCAGTACTTTGGTCTTCAGCTTCAGCACTTGTGTTCTTCAGCTATTGGACTTCAACACTTTAGTCTTCAGCTGTTGAAGTCTTCAGCTGTTGAAGTCTTCAGTACTTGATCTTTAGCTGTTGAAGTCTTCAGCATTTGTCGAACTGCTGATGAAGCCTTCAGCAGTTGTTGTGATATCATGTGGGACTTAGAGGTTTTCTGATCTTGGCTCATTGGTTCTTTTGGTCCAACAAACTCCCCCTAAACCAATGCAGCCAAAACCTCTAATTGATTTATTTTCCCACTTATTGTTGGTAGAATGGTTGGTCTTTTTCCTTCTTGATCAGTTGAGAAGATGACCCATATAAGCACTGGCCTGGGAATGAGTCTCTGATGATTTGGTTGGCAATGTATGGATGGGAGCTCTGTATTGGGGAATTGGACACTGAGCTGTTCCCCCATCCATGAGACTCACTTCCCAACTATGAGCTTGTAGGATTCCCTGGTGTAGGCCTCCAAAAATACAATTTGTTCCTCTATGGTGAGCTCCTCTGCCTCACCATCGAAGAATCCTTCAGGCCCATAGTACTCAGACAGGAATTTGACCTGTTTTCCATTTTTGAGTACCACTGTTGTAATCTGTCTGTAAGCAAATTCATCAGGATGATGACCTTCTAACAGCAGTGGTAACTCATCCTTTCTGATCTCATTCAGCCTCTTATACACCAGCCCCTTTTTGATCATTCTGTTCTCCAGCATTTTTGTGGGGGCATGTTTGAGGTGTAGGCCTTTTTGAAATCTTCCAGGATTTCCCAGGGTGAAACTACAATCGCCAAGGATATCACTTCATCTACAATCTTTTTGACTTGACCACTATATCTCTGCGGGATGTTTTCTTTTGTATTCTGTGAGCCACCCTAGGATCAGGCCAAATTCTTACTCTTTCTTTCACATACTGAAAAGTATGTCTAAGAGTATAGATCCTCTGAGCTTGTTTCTTCATATTGATGATGGAGGAAGTGGCTGCATAAGCTTTATCTACTCTCCTCAATAACTCTTCATCATGCAATCTGTGTGTTGTTCTTCTTCTAATTTCACTTTGATTGCATCTCTTTGTTGCTCAGGAGATTGCAAGAGAGAGATCTTTGGCCTTAGGCAACTGCAGAACAGCTGAGATCGGCAGCCTATCTTCCATCATCATTTTCTTCTTCTTCCACAAGCCTCAACACCCTTCTCTTCTTCTGCTTAGGTGCATCATCGGCTGTTGGTTTTGAGGGTAAGGGAGTTGGTTTTGTGGGTTGTGGTTGTGGTTGTTTTGGAGAGGGAATGTTGACAGGCTGAGTTAGCATATGGAGGTGAGTGTGGCTTTTGAGTGTTTGGCTAGCTCAGTCCTGCTCCCTGCTCCTGCTTCATTCAAAGCTTCGACTACTAAACCCTTAGTGTATGCTTCAGACGAACAGATCTTGGAGGTTATGGCCAAGATGCTGTCCCTGGTCCATGATTTTACTTCGATCAATGATCTCCCAAGGTATTTGCTGATAAATCTGATCATGATCTCAAGTCTCTCTCTATCCATAGTGTTGTAGCGGCCCATCTTTGTTGGATCTCTTTGATCTCTAATCTTCTTATTTCAGAATCCAGCTTTTCAGTGTCGAAACTTGCCTAAACAGCTGATCAATGATATTGTCCATTGATCTGTTGTGTTCAGATCAGCCTCTTTAACCATTTCGTTCAAGTTCTTCTCTTTCTCAGCACTCTTCTTTTTCTTGTATGTGACATGAAAATCTTTTTGACTTTCATGTACTTTTTCAATTTCAGCTCCCTTCTCAATCACATTCTCCTTCTCTTTTTCGGCCTCATACACACAATCCTTCTCTTTTCCCACTCTTTATCCTTCTCTTTCTCTCTCTCCTTCTCCATCCTCTTTCTTTTAGCTTTCACTACTGAACTCTCCCTTTTGGGTGCATTGGTTGCAAGGGATTGAGTAGCAGAAAGTTGTTGGCTCAGTACATCCTCCACCAGGGTTGTAAGACAGAAGAAAGTCTCTCATCAACAGTTTTAATAACAATGCGGTTAGCTGCGGTCTGATGAGAGATAGGGATTTTGAGGGATAGCATCCATTTGCTCAGGGGGGTTTTGGTCCTGAGAATGGTGCAAGAAAAAGAGGCAGGTGGCTGAGATTCTTTGAGTGGCTGTGTGTTTAAGTGACCTTCAGAGGAAGGTGCCATCTGTTGGGTTGATGTGGTGGCAGATGGTCTTTCTCCTGAGAGAGTTGGTCAAGTAGTTTTTGCAGCCTACTACTTCCTCCTCTAGGATTGTGTTCTGGGCAAGAACATCATAAAAGAAGCCCAGGTCATCATCAGCAGATGCTGAATCACCTGACCTCCTGCTTGTAGTAGGATGTACATGCACCGGGTGTAGACCAGATGTAGCATGTGCCCCTTTATCTTGGAACTGGGGACTTCCAGCCTCAGGACTTTGTCCTTCATCAGCTGTTGCCTCTGGTGAGGTCTTAGTTATGTTACCAACCTCAGTCTGATCATATGCGGATTCAGAAGAGGGGCAGCCTCACCAGATGTTCTGATCTCCATATCCACACAGGAGATAGAACATTTAAACCCCGGTGTTGTGGGTTGTCAGAAGCATGTGTATCCTCTTCCTCAATTGTTGTTGTTCTCCCCTTTGTTGGTGGTTGTAGGGGAGGTGGAGAGGCATGCAACTGAGTCAGCACATTGGCAATTATAATGGTTGGGCTTTGAGGGGCATTTGCATGGGGAGAGGGGATAGAAGCTGATTGCATCCGGGGAGAGGGATGCTCTTCAATGATAACCTCCTCAAGTGAGAGAGGTCTCAGTAATGTGGTTTCCCCTGAAGTGGTTGGAACAGCATCCTTTTGAGAGGATACCTGTGCGGCTGTTGCTGGTTGAGTCTTTAACACTACTTGAGGGTTTGAACCAGTAGGTTTATCCTGTTTGAGGGGTACAGGAGCATCATCAGGGGACTCATCTCCCTGATTAGCTTGTTTGGGTTTGAATTTTTGGCTTGGTGGGGATTTTGGATCTGGCAGTTGAAGCTGTGGGTTCCCTTTGCTTGGGTTGAGCAAACGGGCAGCTTCTTTGAGAAATGGTCGGAGTTATGCCTGGAGTATACCTCAGCTAGAACGGCTGGTGCAGGGACTCCAAGGCAACAGGGCCATCAGTTTGTAATTCATTTAAAATTATGGCCATCAGAAACCTGGGATATAATAGCTATCTTTTTCCCACAGGTTTCTGTGCCAGATCTTTGATTTGTAGAAACACAATTTGTGAAAAATTAAAGGTTGGTGTTCTAGAATTGAATATAATACCTGTTGCCACGGGAAGACATTTGATCCCATGAGGATGTCTTCGAGGCTAAGCAAACATTCACCATATGAAATATTAATCGTTCAGCATCAGGGAAGTTCTTCTTCAGTATGGTAGTAACTCTAAGATTTCCGTCGTACCCATTGTTGATGAAGGACATATCAGTTGTGCCCTTCGGGTACTCAGTCACACAAGCAGCATCTTGTAAATTTAGCACTCTACGAATGCTTTCAGGTGTAACCTCTACTTGTTTTTGGTTAACCAATGACCTAACAGAGATTTGGCCGGTAGGCACATCAGTGTGAACGTAGGCATTAGACCAAAACTGACTGAGTGACTCTGGGTAGATGGTCGGGTTTAAGAGCAGAGCTGTATTATATTGAGAATCAGCCATTAGGTCTATGGCATGATCAACTTTGTCCAGAAGGCCGATTTTGAGGTAGGTGACGCAGTTATGTCGGGGTTTTAGACTCATGGTTGCCATTTTTGAAAGTATGAAGGTCAGAAGAACGGCTAATGGACCGTTTGAGAAGAAGACAGGTATTATAGGTTGGGAGAGAAAAGGCTGAAAGAACTACTGAAGGTTTTGGTGTGGTCATCAGCTGTTTGAAACTACTGATGACATGGTATTAACCTTCAGAGGTTTAAAACGACTGACAGTGGTGGTGTTGTCATCAGTTGTTATAAAACAACTGAAGACTTGGTTTTGACCATCAGACGTTGAAACAGCTAAAGTCTTGGTGTTAACCATTAGTAGTTATGAAACTACTGAAGGTAGTGGTTTTGACTTCATATGATGTAAACAACTGAGGACTTGGTTTTTGTCATCAGTAGTTGTGAAAAACTACTGAAGACAGTGGTTTTGCCATCAGTTGTTGTAAACAACTGAAGACTTGGTATTAGTTATCAGTAGTTGTGAAACTAATGAAGACTGTGGTCTTGCTTTAGTTGTTTAGAAATAGCAGTTGTAGAAACACTGAGAGAAATTACTCATCAGCTGTTTTCGTCAATTCTTAGCTTTTCAGCTGTTTCATACTGTCCTCAACACTTACTCATCAGACTTTTCATCTACTTTTTAGGTGTTTCATATGACGTCAGTACTTATCTGTTTTTACTGATTTCAGTAGTTGTAACTACATCAGTAGTTGTAACTACATCAGTAGTTTAGAACAGATAAAGTACTTCAGTACTTGTGAGGCATTTAGCCTTCAGTAGTTATAAAACTACTGAGGGTAAAAGAACTCATCAGTACTTATATGTGACATGGTTACCAATGATCATCAGTAATTACTGAGATCATCAGTAGTTGTCACTTATTCTAGCTGTAGCATACCAAGCCTTAATACCAGGTTGTGGAAAGTTGAACTATCCAAAGGCTTAGTAAAAATGTCTGCAAGCTCATCAGCACTAGGCACAAACATAGGATTAATTAGACCCTTTTCAAAACAACCTCTTATAAAATGATGTCTAATTTCTATATGTTTGGTCCTAGAGTGCTGCACCGGATTTTTGACAATGCAAAGAGCTGAAGCACTATCCAATAATAATGGAGTCTTAGTCTCTGTAATGCCATAATCCAAAAGTTGATTCTGAAGCTAGAGTACTTGGGATGTACAACTTGCAGCAGCAATGTACTCGGCTTCAGTAGTGGATGTAGCAACAGATGTTTGTTTCTTACTCTGCCAAGAAATCAAACAGTTGCCTAGGAATTGACATCCACCTGTAGTTGATTTCCTGGTTAACTTACACCCTGCATAGTCACTATCAGAGAAAGCAACTAATTTGCAAGAGTGCCCAGTGGAATACCATAAACCTAGAGATTGTGTACCTTGCAAATATCTAAAGATCCTCTTAACTACAATCAGATGAGACTCTTTAGGTGCAGCCTGAAATCTAGCACAAACACATGTAGCAAACATAATATCTGGTCTAGAAGCTGTTAAATACATCAAGGACCCAATCATACATCTGTAAAGCGTTTCATCAACCGCTTTACCTTTCTGATCAATATCCAACTGTGTGGTGTTGCACATGGGAGTAGAACAGGGCTTACAGTTTTGTAAATCAAACTTATTTAAAAGATCTTTTGTATATTTGGACTGATGAATGAAAAAGCCATCAGCTTTTTGTTTGATTTGCAAGCCTAGAAAGAACTGTAATTCTCCCATTGCACTCATTTCAAACTTCCTTTGCATTAATTTTGTAAAATCATCACACAACTGGGGATCAGAGGATGCAAATATAATATCATCAACATAAATTTGAACAAGTAGCTTATGCTGATCCACCTTCTTAATAAATAAAATTTTCTATGGAGCGTCTAGTGAAATTATTTTGCAGAAGAAAGTTAGATAATGTCTCATACCAGCTCTAGGAGCTTGTTTCAACCCATAAAGAGCCTTATCAAGCTTGTATACCCATTCTGGGTGTTTATTATCCTCAAAACCTGGTGGTTGACACACATAAACTTCTTTTATTTTACCATATAAAAATGCACTTTTAACATCCATTTGAAAAACTTTAAGATTGTGGAGTGCAGCATGGGCTAAGAACAATCTGATTGCCTCTAGTCTAGCCACAGGGGCAAAGGTTTCATCATAATCAATACCTTCTTCTTGTACAAACCCCTGAACAACCAGTCTGGCCTTGTTCTTAACAATAAGCCCATTTTCATCTGTTTTATTCATAAACACCCATTTAGTGCCTATTGCACACTTACCTGGGGAAGAGGAACAAGCTCCCACACTTGCTGCTTTTTGAACTGAAGAAGCTCAAGCTGCATTGCTTCAACCCAGCCATTGTCTCTAAGAGCAACATGATAATTCTTTGGCTCTAGCTGACTGATGAAGAGAGCATAGAAGCAGAAATTGGACAATTGACTTCTGGTTGAAACTACAGCATTCATATCACCATGATTTGAGACATTGGGTGATTCTTCAGCTCTGGATAAACAATGAGATCAGTGCAAGTGTTTGTAGAACCTTCAGCAGCAACAGATGTTGATGTAGACTCTTGAAACCATGTAGATGGTGCAACTCAAATGAAGTTGAAGATGCAGAAATCTCATGAGCACTTGTTGTGGATGAAGCTACTGAAGCTACAGGAGCATCAGGTTTAGAGGACACAGGCAGTTGGTCACTAAACCTGAAGAGGTGAGTACTGCTATCAACATCATCATCAGCACCAGCAGTACCACCAGGTGGTGAACTGTTGACAGGAGCAACAGCAGGAGTTTGATAAGGAACATATTGCAGTATGTCCAAATCAAATAGCTCCACAGGGCTTTGTGGAATCTTGTCCTTTGGAGATTCATTTAACTTAACATGTAGAGTCTCTTCAACCATCTTTGTTCTACAGTTGAAGACTCTGTATGCTTTGCAAGTAGATGAATAACCAACAAAGTACCTTGTATCCACCTTAGGATCAAATTTTTGGAGTTGATCCCGTGTATTGAGAATGAAAAAAGGACACCCAAAAGCTCTGAAGAATGAAATTAGAGGGGCCAAATGATGAAGAACTTCATATGGAGTCTTCATCAACCTCTGATTTACTAGAACTCTATTCTTTACATAGCAAGCTGTATTGACAGCTTCAGCCCAAAAAGTCATTGGCAGTCTAGAATCACCCAACATGGACCTTGCAGCTTCAATAAGGGTCCTGTTCTTTCTCTCCACTACTCCATTTTGTTTAGGAGTTCTTGGAATGCTAAACTGACTATTGATTCCCTTTGAGAGGTAGAACTCATCAAGTGTATTGTTTCTGAATTCTGTTCCATTATCACTTCTAATACACTTGACTGAGAGAGAATACTGCTTCTCAACATACAACACAAAGTTGATAACCTTCTGAGCTGCCTCATCCTTTGAATGCAAGAAGAAAGTCCATACAAATCTGGAGTAATCATCCACAATTACCAGACAGTATTTCTTCTTAGCATACTCATCACTCACTCTCACAGGACCAAGAGATCCATGTGAAGAAGCTGTAAGCAGGCAGTGGACTTAGGTTCTTCTATGGAGGGAAATGAAGCTTTGTGCTGTTTTCCTTTTAAACAAGCAGTGCAGTTATCTTCACATTTGAACTCCTTCATAGGCAGTCCCCTTACTAAGCCATGGTTTATCAGCTGATTTATGTTTTTGAGATTAACATGACCCAGCCTTCTATGCCATAGAGTAGATTCTTGAGGGGAAGCCTTGGAAAATAGGCAAGGATGGCCTTTGAGATCTATTTTCTTGGAAAGATCTAAGGCATACACTCTTCCTGTCCTGTTGGCCTTCAGGAGAGTGTATTAATCAAACACCTTATCAATCAAACTTAGAACTTTGGATGACAGAATCCGAGAGTTCTGACTGGTGAAAAGAGCAACATGGCCTTTGTCACACATTTGACTGACACTAAGAGGTGTACTTGAGATTTTCTATGGTTAACATCATCAAACTTTATTTCCCCATTGGAAACAAAGCCTTTGCCGATGATGTAACCCTTTTCATCATTGCCAAATGACACAACCCCTTCCTTCCTTGAGAGTAGTCATTAAGAAGTGATCTGTTGCCTGTCATATGCATGGATCCTCCACTGTCTACTACCGATGCCTCTGTGGCATGTTGAAGAACCCTGCAAAACACAACAAATTAGTTAGATTTTGAGACCCAAACCTTTTTGGTTTTGGGCCTGTTCTCATCAACAAATGGTAAACTAACAGGTTTGTTGGAAACAACAGCCTGAGAGGAAGAGATGGTGAAGAAGAGGAATCCTTTGGCTTGGACCTCCTTTTCTGTGGTTTCAACATAGGAACATCTAATTGGTTAACTCTTCCCAATAGATGTTGAACCATCATAACCAGCTGTGTCTGATTTTGTGATAAAGCTTTCAGCTCTCCAGACACATTGGCATTGGAGTTTGATAAGTTCCTATGTTGCACCTATTCTTTTGAGCAATCTCAGCTGTTACCTGTTTAACCCCTCCTTTTTGGATTTCTTTTTGGACTTAGGGTTACAGGATTTGATGTTGCTGGTACAAATGTGGCTTCAAACTCAGTTTTCATTTTAACCATTTTCTCTTTAATTTCCTCTTTATGTTTGAGTTTGGATCCTCTTTTGTACCAACAATCATCTGTAAGATGATTGAACAAACACATATTTCACATGGTTTCTTCTTCATCTTATGTTGATCATCAACTAAAGAGAATGAAACTACTGAAGACTTGTTCTTCAGCACTTTGGAAGCACTATTTGCTTTCTTGACTTCCTCTTTAGTAGTCTTCAAACCCTTTCTACTGATAGTTTTCTTCTCTTCAGTGCTGACAGTAGTTGGAGTTTGAACTTCAGGTGTTAAATCTTGCTCTCCAGTCCTTTCAGGACTTTTAGAAATAACTCCTGAGTTGATCAACTCTTTGATCATGTGAGTGTCAGTATTTGAACCATCAAGATCAGCTGATAGGTTTAACAAGGGAATAATACTAACTTCAACTTCTATGGTGCTTTGTCAGAAAGTGAATCACATGATGAGGTGGATTGGTTATTGCTTTCTCCATTAGATTTCACTTCTGCTCTTCAAGCAAAATCTGTAGGAGGAGCAGTGTGATTATAACCAATGCCAAACTTCACATTGGAAGCTGATTGCTTACTAAGAAGCATTTCAAAACCTTTGCATGATTGTACCCATCGATCACACTCTACTGGTGACTGCAAGGGTTTCTTTGAGGTCTTTATATTTTTCTAAAAGTACCTCTTCCCTAGCCTTATCATCAGTGATTTGGCATTTAAGTTTATAAATCTCATCATTTTTCTCTTTAAGTATAGACTCAAACTCAGCTTTTCTTTTGGAAATGATCTTTTCTAGCTCTATGTTCTTATTAATTAAAGCTACATTTGCTTCTCTAATAGAGGCAAATGCTGCTATGCATGTTTCAGAACATAATTTGGCCTTAGCCTCAGAGGATACCTTTGATACCTGTGATGAAGAGGCATTTGAGGATGATCCATCTGCAGACTCTAGAGCCATAAGTGCCAGATTCCCAAAAGGACTGTCACCACCATGTTGACCAGCAACTATGAGCAGTTGTTCATGACCAGACATGTCATCTGGTAAACTGCTCCATTCAACAACTCCAGGGGTGAAGAAGCTGTGTTGTTGAGGTTGAGGAGGTTGATGAGATTGAGATGGTTGAGGCTCAGGAAGAGCATGTGGTTGTTGAGCAATGGGTGCTTGAACCTGATTGGTTTGTGGCATGTAATAACAAGGGTAAGGATATGGCATTGGACCCTGAGGAACAAAATATGCAGGAGATTGTGGTTGAGAATGATGACCAGAATTGACAGGATGTTGCCCTCTGTGTTCTTGACTATTGCTAGGGAAAGTCACAAAGGGTGCAGAAGAATTAGATCCAGATGATCGACATTCTCTAGCAAAGTGTCCAAGCCTGTGGCATCTGTGACACCTCAACTTACTCTTGTCAAAACCAACTTTGGTTTTGCCAGAGAGTCCTGGGAACTTTCTTCTAGTTCTTTTGTAGAACTTCTGTGATCTGATATTTATCAAGGCCATTTGGCTCAAAATATCCATCTCTTCTAAGTAATCATCAGCAATCCCCTTGAGATCATCCATGATGAAGCATAGATTGTCATTATTACACCCAATAAACTGACTATCAAAACTCACAAATGCAGAATCAGAAGTGTTTGAAGAGAAATCAATATGCTCATCATACTGGCATTTAGATGAAGCATATTTTGACTCATGACCAACCAAGGCAGTGTTGCCTGGTACAAAGTCTTCAGTGAGCTTACCAGATGAAGCCAGTTTCCTTTTCTGCTCTATCTCTCTTTCGAATGTAAGCAGTTTCCCATGAAGTTGGGTGAGAGATAGACTATCCAAATTTGCATTGGAGTGTAGGACAATTGTATATGTGTCCCATCTCTCAGGCAGTGATCTGAGGAATCTGTGGTTCATTTGGCTTTTGGTATATTCACGTTTAACCATTTTCAACTCAGAGATTAAACATGAAAACCGCTCAAACTGCTGAGTCAGAGTCTCACCCTTTCTATGAGCAAAAGTCTCATACTGTTGGGCGAGGATTTCCCTGTTGTTTGCTAAGACCTCATCAGTGCCACGAAATTGTTCTTTCAGTGCATTCCAAAGGTCATGAGCAGTTTCATGATGCATAAGCCCGGAATAGATTTCATTAGGCAGTGCCATGGCCAGAATTCCATGGGCTTTAGCATCAATCTCAAACAACTTCTTGTCCTCATCAGAGTATTGTTCCTTCTTCTTCGGAATCAACTGATTTGTTTCCGGATGATTCACCATTGGCTTATGTCGTCCATGTACCACGGATGTCCAACAACCTAAACTATTGACAGATAGGTGATGGCGCATTCTGCGTTGCCAAATGTTATACTCATTCCTAACCAGCATCGGAGGCTTGGTTGAGGAACCAGTATTGTGTGGATCATTAGAAGGTGTAGTCATTTTCGAAAATTCAGACAAATTCAAGATAAGCAAAACAATTTAGCTCAAAACCACTAAGAACCTCAATTAAAATAGCCAAAAGCGACAGAACTTCAATCTCTATAACAGATTCGTGCGAATTTGCTAGTTCGATCAAACTTAGAGCAAATGAGCAGTTTCAATGATCAATTGTTAGATCGATCAATGATTAACCTGCTCTGATACCATTTGATAGGATCTCAGCATCTAGTTTGATCGATTCGAATGATTTCAGCAGCGGAATAGAGTACCAACTAGCACAATTCGAGCAAGAATACCAAAGATATAGCAATGAACAGAATTAGTTATAGAGAGAGAAAGTTTCTGCAAAAGGAATATTTCATTCAATCACACGCTTTGGCATGGCTTTCGCAAAATTACAATTTAGGTCATTCTTCCTTATATAAGGAAAGATGACGTAGGCTGATGTCACTTGATAGTGACATCTAACCGTTATTTAACAAACTACTGAAACACTAAAACTACTGAAGATGTCAAGCAGCTGACATCTTCTTACAAGAAGCTAAGTGTTTACTTATTACAAAACTACTGATAAGAAACTACTGAAACTACAACGACTGAAGAGCAAGCTCTTCAATCGTTTTACAAAACTACTGAAAGTAAAAACATAAAACTACTCATATCACAACTACCAAAGAAGTACTCTTCAGTTGTTGTGACAAACTACTGAAACTTCAGCACTTGGTCTTCAGACTTGAACTTCAGATGTTTCATCAGCTGATGACTTCAGTAGATGTCATCAGCTGATGTCTTCAGTCTTTGTCTTCAGACTTTGTACATCAGTTGTTGACCTTCAGCACTTGTATTCTTCAGTTGTTGACCTTCAGTACTTTGGTCTTCAGCTTCAGCACTTGTGTTCTTCAGCTATTGGACTTCAACACTTTAGTCTTCAGCTGTTGAAGTCTTCAGTACTTGATCAGCATTTCCACTTGATCATCAGAATTAGTAAGTTGGTCATCCGCATTGGTTAATGCGGATGAACAAATACTTGTGCGCATTTGTTGGTCATCCGCATTTGTCAATGCGGATGATCAAAGTCTTGTCCGCATCTTCTTTTGTTCTTCCGCATTAGTCAATGCGGAAGAGTAACTTGTTTAGCATAAGTATTGTGTCCTCCGCATTAGTTAATGCGGAAGAGTAAACACTTGTCCGCATCAGATTTTTGTCTTCCGCATTGACTAATGCGGAAGATAATACTTGTTATTTTTCTTACATATCTTCATCCGCATTGCCTCTTGGACTTGTGGAATTCCAGCTGAACAATCATCAATTCACCCATTGAGTTGGCATGTATGATCCTTTCAGGGTGCAACATATATGAACTTGGAACAGGTTTTGTTGAGTCTCTGGGCGGCTAGGGTACGATTATGTGCGTAGGTATTCGAATTGTTACATTTTCCATGAATTAGGTGGTATTATTGGTTAGGGTCCTTCGATCGTACGGCTGAACCATTACCATGGTTCAGTCGTGCGACTGAGTCATGCGATTGATCCATCCGCACGATTAATTTTGAACATATTTCTCAATTATTATTGACTAAGAATTATGTATAACAACCACAAACATATATATTTGGTTCACTATAAGTTATCACACAATAAACAATGAAATATTAAACATTATATGTATCAACCACACCTTGTATTTCATTCATACCCATTCAATTACATATATGTAAGACATGATAGATATTATACATTAAGCTCCTAACTAGGTACATATGTATCAACAGAGAACATTTATCTAAGTTTGCTCCAAAAGGAGACAATGGATTCTTTGTTGGATACTCAGGAAGCTCAAAATCTTACCAAGTATACAAACCAAGACTTAACATAATGGAAGAAACTACACATGATGTTTTTAACCAACACCCTTTCACTAAGAAAGTCATTGGATCCGACTAATTGTTTGATATTGATTCATTAACAAAATTAATTCACTCATCTTACTTTAATGTTTTGAGTACAAAGAAAGACATTGAGTATCCAATGGTTCCTCCACTATCAAATGATGTTCTATTAACTACGGATCCTATAAAGAGAACAAACATCACTCCTTCTAGTACCATAGTTACATTCCTCTTGACGAAACAAACACATCTAGAGGAACATTAACTACCAGTTCATCATTGTCAACACCAATGGCAAATCAACCACAACCTTAAGTTGACCCTCAACCAATTAACAAACAAGGTCACAACATACATACACCATTGAAAAAGATGATGACTACCATTCATTACCAGACATCCATCATGATGATAAAAACTTAGATTTGTTTCATGTAACACCCAGCTATTCTTAGACAAGAAAGAAGATTAAGTGAAGAAAAAGAAGGAAAGAAATAAAACCCAAGTCTAGAGGTAAAAATGTCCAAAAGGACAAAATGTTTGAAAAGTGGGTGTAAAAGGTGGTATGGCCGCCCATATGTCACATACACCACTGATTTTTGGGTTTTAGAGAGAGAAAGAGCACCAAGTTCTCGGTTTTAAAGGAAGAACAAGAAAGAATTTGAATTCAAGGTAAGAATTAATGCTTTTATGGTGTTCTTGACTGGTCTTATCCTCGGGTTTATGCTTATGTGTGTTTGTATGTGTTCAGGTATGTTTTAGTGAGTTTCTAGGAGGTTGAATTCAATTTGCAAACGAGTTTGGAAGAAGCCATACTTAAGAGCTACAAAGGTGAGTTCTAGGACCCCTCTTTTACTAGTTTTTAACTGATTTTGGGGCTGGAAATGCATGACTGCATGTTTTTATTAAACTGGGTTTCGGACTCGTATGCTTGAATGTGTGCATGATGATGTTATGATGTGATGTGTGACTATGTTCATGCTTGATGATGTATGATTGTGTTTCTAAGGCTTAGAGGGTATGATTTAAGCTTAGAACATGATGAATGGTGGTTGGAAATAGAATATGATGTTTTAGACCCACTTGATAAGTTTTAAATCTGCCTAAGTGTTTGGAAGTAATTGCGGATGGAAGGGTTAATGCGGATGAAGTCAAATGCGCATGAAGTCAACACGGAGGAACATTGACTAAGTGCATGAAATGCGGATGAGCATTTGACTAAGTCTGGGAAATGCGGATGAAGTCAATGCGGAGGAACATTGACTAAGTGCATGAAATGCGGATGAGCATTTGAATAAGTCTAGGAAATACGGATGAGGTCAATACGGATGAGCATTGACTAAGTATGGAAATGCGGATGAGCAAAGTAAATCAATGCGGATGAGGTCAATGCGGATGAGCATTGACTAAGTATGGAAATGCGGATGATCAAAGTGAGTCAATGCGGATGATGTCAATGCGGATGAGCATTGACTAAGTTCGGAAAATGCGGATGAGTAAGTCCAATGCGGATGACAAATGCGGATGAACTATAGAAAATGGGGATGAACTATAGGAAATGCGGATGAACACTTAGAAAAATTCTGACTTTTTGGGAGAAAAAGGAGTAATGTAAGCTTTGACCTAGGAGATTCCCTGGGGTTATGTAAGTTGACTTTTGGGGTCATAGATGGTATGATGGGCATGTAATGATATGTGCTTGATGCTTATGATGATGATGATGATGTTGTGCATGGTTATGCATGATGTAGGTTATGTATGTATGATGCCCTACATGATGACGTATGAATGATATCTTTATGTTCCTTGTGATGAGTATGTTTATCTTTCCTATGACTTTACGTGTATGATAATGAATGAATCGAAGTATTATGTAACGTAAAGTGAAAGATAATGAAAGAGGAACATGATGAATGAATGCATGCATTAATAAACGAATGAATGTAACAAGGCTTGCAAGCAAATGTATGGAGGTGCACACCCTACTTAGGTGTTAGCTCAACGGTGTGCGGGTTAGCAACCCCAAAGGATGCTCATTGGGGTCCAATCCTTGTGATTGACCATATGAATAGGTCCTTGCCGCTTGCCCTAGGTAGTGGAGTCAGCTTTATGCATAATGTTCGAGGTCTATGAATGACCTCAGGCCCAGTTACCCGCTTCGTGCACAATGTTCGGGGTATAGCATATGGCATTGATCCGGAATGAAAGAGAAAAGATAAATGGTGAATGTACTTGCCCTAGGTACTAGAGTCAGCTTCGTGCACAATGTTCGAGGTCTATGAATGACCTCAGGCCAGTTACCCGCTTCGTGCACAATGTTCGGGGTATAGCATATGGCATTGATCCGGAATGAAAGAGAAAAGATAAATGGTGAATGTACTTGCCCTAGGTACTAGAGTCAGCTTCGTGCACAATGTTCGAGGTCTATGAATGACCTCAGGCCCAGTTACCCGCTTCGTGCACAATGTTCGGGGTAATGTACATTTCACTGGAAGTAGTGAATGAATGAATGAAAGTTAACGAATGAATAATGAAGATAATAATGATATTATCTATGTGTATGTATGATGTATGATCACGAGAAAATGCAAAGTATTGTATGAATTTGAAGGAAATGTATGCTTTATTTATAAAACTAGAACTCACACAGCAACACTGACTTTTATGCATTTTCCAGTTGGCAGGTGAGCGTTGCTGAGGATGTCATGGAGCAGCTACTTGGCATGTTGAATGACATTCTTTTGTTAATGTTTTGGCATTGTAATGCGAACAAATGATGTTTTGAAAAGAACGCTTGTATTAACTTGCAAAAGCATATGTAATGATATGAAAAGTTATTTTTATGTTTCCGCTGCATTGTTTTATGAATGATTAAATGTAAAGTATATGTTTTATGTGCGATGATTTACCAGCTGTAAGCATCCCGGGAATGGGGCCTTACAAGTTGGTATCAGAGCCAAAGTTTAAGTGAAATGGGTAAATTTTCAAAATAAACCTTAACGTAAACTGAGAATGGGACAGAAAGGAATGGGATGCCAATTGAAGTAGCTGCGTGCCATGAGGTATTTTCGTAAAGTTAACTGGTTTTATGTGCACATAGTATGTGGTTATGTGTTGTATGTAGATTTAAATACTGATGTAGTCAGGACAGGTAATGCTTGGGGTATGAAGAGTAAAGTAAGTGGCTAATCACAACTAGCCACTGTAATTAGGAACTTACTATACTTACCATAAACTGAGCCGTTTCCTTGAATGACCGTATTAGTGTTTAAATCTTTCAGCGTGTGTGTTAGAGGATGGCCGGTTGTAACACCCGGTTATTTTTCTAAAAGACAAGAAAATTATGAATAAAAGAAAGAAAAGCTATAAGGTCCTAGTGGAGGGACCAAAAGTGTCCAAAAGGACAAAACTTTAGAAAAGTTGGTGATAAAGGTGTCATGGCCACCCATCACCTTTTCTACACCCAATTCTTGGTCATTTTAGAGAGAGAAACAAGGGAAGAAGAGCAGAACTCGGTTTTGAAGAAGAAGAACAGAGGAGGTCGAATTCAAGGTAAGAATTCGTGGTTTTTACATGTTTATGATGGGTTTTATCCCGGTTATATGCATATGTGTTGTGTTTGTGCCTGGGTGTGTGTGTTTTTGGTGTTGTTACTAGGTGTTTTGAACTCTTTCCAAGCGGGTTAAAAGGAAGAACACCCAAGTTGCACCAGGTGAGTTCTAGACTCCGGTTTTTACATGTTTTGAAACATATTTGGGACTGAAATCGTATTAAAATTATTTTTACAAAGTGTATGTGAATACTCGTATGTAGTGTAAATGTTGGATGTTAGTTCTGGATGGTTTATAGGCTAATCATGTTTAGAATAGTCACATTATGCTTAGAACCAATGGATTCGATGATTAGGATTGAAAATATCCTACAAACATGTTTACAGAATGCTCATGATCCTAGATAGGTGTTCATACGTCTGAAATTTGCCTTAGAAATGTTTAAGTTCAGCTCATGCGCCTAAACAGTAGCTCATGCGCCAAAATTTGCCTTAGAAATGTTTAAGTTCTGCTCATGGCCTGACCAGTGGCCCATGCGCCTAGAAATGTAAGTCGGATGACTAAGGGTAGGGCCATGCGCCCCAATAGTGCCCATGTGCCCAAGTGGCCCATGCGCCTAAGTGTTCATGTGCCCGAATAGTGCCCATGCGCCCAAGTGGCCCATGTGCCTAAGTGTTCATACGTCCGAATAGTACCCATGCGCCTAGATTGGGTTGGAATTTACTAAGTGTTCAGATGTCCAGAAGTCCCCACGCGCCTAAGTGTTCCCTATGTGCCTGAATAGTGTCCATGCGCCTGCATAGTGCCCATGCGCCTAGGACTTAGAATATTTTTCAGATTTTTGGGGAAAATGTGTAGAGTAGGCTTTGACTTGGGAAATTCCCAGGTGATTATAAGTTGACTTTTGGGGTCATAAATAGTATGATGGGCATGTATGATGATGATGATGATGATGTTGCATGATTATGCATGATGTATGTTATGTATGTATGATGCCCTGTGATGATGTATGTATGGTATGTTATGTTATGTTCCTATGATGATCAATTATCTTTCCATGGCTTTACGTGTTATGTTAATGAATGAACCGAAAGTATTATGTAACGTAAAGTGAAAGATAATGAAAGAGGAACATGATGAATGAATGCATGCATTAACGAATGAATGAACGTAATAAGTCTTGCAAGCAAACGTATGGAGGTTCACACCCAATGAAAGGTGTTAGCTCAACTGTGTGCGGGTTAGCTACCCCAGAAGGATGCACAATGGGGTCCAATCCTTGTGATTGACCACACGTATGGGATCCTTGCCGCTTGCCCCAGGTACTGGAGTCAGCTTCGTGCATAATGTTCGGGGTCTATGAAAGACCTCAGGCCCAGTAACTAGCTTCGTGCACAATGTTCGGGGTATAGCCTATGGCATTGATCCGAAATAAAACAAAAAGATGAACCGTGAATGTACTTGCCTTAGGTACTGTAGTCAGCTTCGTGCACAATGTTCGGGGTCTATGATAGACCTCAGGCCCAGTAACCAGCTTCGTGCACAATGTTCGGGGTATTGTACATGTCACAAGATGTAATGAATGAACGATGGCTAATGAACGTAATGGAAGATAATAATGATGTTATCTGTATGTACGTATGATGTATGATCACGAACAAATGAAACGTATAGTATGGGCTTTGAAAAGAAATAAATAATGATTTTATGTATGTTTTATTATAAAACTAGAACTCACTCAGCAACGCTGACTTTTATACGTTTTTAGTTGGCAGGTAAACGTTGCTGGGGATGGCACGAGTGGCTGCTCAGCTCTTTTGGATGGCATCCATTTAATTAAGGCTTTTGTGATGTAATACAACGATATAATTTTGTAACCGACAAATGATGCATTATTTTGCAAAAGTTTTTAGGATGAAATGAAATGCCACCTGTTTTATGTTTTCCGCTGCAATGTTTTGATGAATAAATGTAAAGTATATGTTTTACGTGCAATGAATCTCCAGCTGTAAGCGTCCCGGGAACGGGGTCTTACAAGTTGGTATGAGAGCCAAAGTTTAAGTGAAATGGGTAAATTTTCAAAATAAACCTTAACTTAAACTGAGAATGGGACGGAATGGGAATGGGATGCCAATCTGAGTAGCTGCATGCCATCAGGTATTTTCGTAATATTAACCAGTTTATATGCGCATGGTATGTGGTTATGTGTTGTATGTAGATTTAAATACTGATGTAGTCAGGACAGGTAATGCTCGGGGTATGAAGAGTAAAGTAAGTGGCTAATCATAACTGGCCACTGTAATTAGGGACTTACTATACTTGACATAAACTAAGATGTTCCCTTGAATGACCGTGTTGGTGTTTGATTCTTTTAGTGTGTTAGGTGATAGCTGGTGGAAGATCTTCGAAGGCCTCTCATGGTGGAGGTCACGGTGCCGAACCGCGACCCAAGAGGGGGAGACCTAGAGTCGAGAAAGTGGTGCATAAAGAACTAGAAACTCCTCATCCGGAGGCCGAAGATGAGAGTGCTAACCTGAGGGCCTCAGTGAAGGAGGCGGTTGTGGAAGAAGTGCACCAAGTCATGCAGACGATCCTACCGTCTGTAGTGACTGAAGTGATAAAGGCAGTTACAGAGGAAGAGAGAAAGGAAAGGAGTGGACCTAAGGGCGAAAGAAGACAGCCCGAGACTGAGATAGTTCTGTCCGATGATGAGGACGAGGAAGAAGAGCCTGCGCCTGAGGCGACCCGAGGCGGCAACTATGGGGTGTTGATGAGATGCAAACCCCCTACTTTCGATGGAAACAGCACTGCCGCTGCTGCTCACCGGTGGGTGAGGGAAATGGAGGTGGTATTTGATATCAGCAAGTGCCGAGAAGACCAGAAGGTTAAGTTCGCTACCCACTCATTCGTAGACTCAGCTCTGTGATGGTGGGACAACATAGTCCAAGCTGAGGGTAGTCGGGCGATCGGGAGAATGAGATGGTCGGAGTTGAAAAAGTTGGTGATCGAGGAATTTTGTTCTCACCGGGAAATGGACAAGGTTGAGAGAGAGTTTCTGCAACTAGAGGTGGGAACTATGACACACCAAGAGTACACCACAAAATTCAATGAAATGGCACGACTTGTGCCTGATCAGGTGACACCACTGTCACGAAAGATGAAGAGATATATCCAAGGATTACCGGCAGATATCCGTAGGGATATGATCGCCGCCTGGCGAAGCACTTTTAGGTCGGTGGTTGATTTGGCTGGTAGACTATATGATGAGCGTGAGGTGGTAGAGTCTGAGGAGAAGAAGGCAAGTAGGGATGAGAGAAACTAGAATGGGAAACAGTTTGGACGTGGTAGAGCCGCTCCAAACAATAAGGCGGCGAGGGTAGGTGACCGACATGTGTTCACAGCTAATGTTGGGTTGGAGAAGTGTGGCAAGTGCGGGAAGGAGCACGGTGGCGAGTGTAGATGGGGGTCGAATGTTTGTTTCAAGTGTGGGAAGTCTGTCCATATGGCTAGAGATTGTGGAGGCATGAAGTGTTTCAACTGCAGGGGAAGTGGTCACATGAGTATGGAGTGTAAGAAGCCAAGGGCCGAGAGTTCCGGGGTGAAGAAGGCCGGAGGAGAAGGGCAGAAGGCAAGTGCCCGAGCTTTCACGATGACTCGGGAGGAGGCTAGGACAGATCCTGACGTGGTGTCAGGTATGTTTCTAGTAAAACAAACTCTTGCATCTGTGTTGTTTGATTCTGGTGCTAGTAGGAGTTTCATTTATGCTGCCTTTGGTGCTAAGTTTCCTAATAAGAGTAGATGTATTGGTGAGCCATTCGATGTAGAAACTGCTATCAGTAAGTCCACTAGAATTACAGAGGTGATAGAGGACTGTGCCATAGAACTAGAAGGCCATAGGTTTGCTGTTAGGTTACATGTGATACCCCTGGGTGGATTTGATGTAGTACTAGGGATGGACTGGTTAGCAACCTATGAGGCAAACATCGTGTGTCGTAAGAATATGATCCGATTGACAATGCCTCACAGAAATGAGGTGTCGGTTTATGGTGATCGCGTCACGACAATCCCGAGGGTGATTTCGATGGTGGTGGCGGGAAAGTGTATGAGACGCGGAGGTAGTGCCTACTTGGCATACATAAAAGATGTGGATGCGTTAGTACCGCAATTATCGGAAGTACCAGTGGTGCGCGACTTTCTGGACGTATTCCCAGAAGACTTACCCGGTGTGCCACCAGATCGCGAGGTTGAGTTCCAAATTGACTTGATACCCGGTGCTCAACCCGTTGCCAAGGCATCGTACCGATTGGCTCCGACTGAGATGAAAGACTTAATGGAGCAGTTGCAAGAACTGCTGGATAAGGGGTTCACTAGATCGAGTATCTGTCCATGGGGTACTCCGGTATTATTTGTGAAGAAGAAAGACGGTAGTATGAGGATGTGTATTGACTACCGAGAGTTGAACAAGTTGACGGTGAAGAACCGATACCCCCTACCAAGAATAGACAATCTGTTTGATCAACTCCAAGGTGCCAGTTGGTTTTAGGGGATAGATCTTCGATCTGGTTACCATCAACTAAAAGTGAAGGAGCAGGACATTCCTAAAATAGCTTTTCGCACGCGCTACGGTCACTATGAGTTCCTCGTTATGTCGTTTGGATTGACCAATGCGCCAGCTGCTTTTATGGATCTGATGAATCGATTATGTCGACCAATGTTAGATTAATCGGTGATTGTGTTCATTGACGATATCCTGATTTATGCAAAGAGTGAGATTGAGCATGCCAGTCACATTCGGGAGGTTCTGTAGACGTTAAGAAGGGAGAAGTTGTACGCCAAATTCTCCAAGTGCGCGTTTGGTTACGCGAAGTTCAGTGCTTGGGTCATGCGGTGAATCCCGATGGGATTATGGTGGACCCGGCTAAGATAGAGGCAGTGACGCAATGGAAGTCTCCAAAGACGCCATCCGAGATCCGTAGTATCTTGGTTTGGTGGGCTACTATACGAGATTTATCCAAGACTTCTCTAAGATCGCATCTCCACTGACTAAGTTGACCTGGAAGGATGTAAAGTATGTATGGGGTCATGCTCAGGAGAAGCAATTCGAGGAGTTGAAGGTGAGATTGACTCAAGCTCCTGTCTTGTCGCTACCCGATGGAAGCGAAGATCTGGTGGTGTATTTAGACGCTTCTTACTCGGGGTTAGGGTGTGTGTTAATGCAAAGAGGAAAGTTATAGCCTACGCATCCCGACGCTAAAGGTTCATGAGGTCAACTACCCTACTCATGACTTGGAACTAGCAGTCGTGGTCTTTGCACTAAAGATTTAGAGGCACTATCTTTACGGAATGAAGTGCACCATCTTCACCGACCACAAGAGCTTAAAGTACTTTTTTGAGCAGAAGGACCTGAATATGAGGCAGAGATGATGGTTGGAGCTCATAAAGGATTATGATTGTGAGATCCATTACCATCCGGGCAAAGCAAACGTGGTGGCTGATGCTCTTAGCCGGAAGGAGAGGCCCGAGCCGATTTGGGTGAAAGCATACCAACTAATCATGACGGCATTAAAATAAGATCATCTAAACTCTGAAAGAATGAGAGGTCTGGTTAGGGAATTGAGTGAAAACACACTTGGTGTTAAAACTCAATTTGGACGGGTGTGGATTCCTCGTTTCGGGAATCTACGTGTGAAGATTATGGACAAAGCTCACAAGACCCGATACTCTATCCATCCCGGTGCCACAAAGATGTACCAAGACATGAAGAAGGATTATTGGTGGCCGGGTATGAAGCGTGACATGGTGGAGCATGTGAGGAAATGCCTTATTTGTTTGCACGTGAAGGCGTAACATCAAAAGCTGTATGGGAAGATCCAACCTTTGGATATACTGGAATGGAAGTGGGAGCACATCACCATGGATTTCATTACGAAGCTGCCGCGTACTCCAACTGGATACGATGCCATATGGGTGATTGTTGACCGCTTGGCAAAGAGTGCTCACTTCCTATCGATCCACGAGACATATTCATCCGAGAGGTTGGCTGACCTGTTCATCAAGGAGATTGTAACTCGTCATGGTGTACTGGTGTCCGTTGTGTCTGATCGTGACACCCGGTTTGTCAGGATCAGTGATCACAAGTTTGATGTAATGGAGTGTAGCACAGCGGAATAAGAACAAGAATTAGACAAATTGTAGCAAGAATTTGTTACTCGTATACATTAAGAAAAAATATGGTTATAACGAGAGAATATATTTCTCTAACAAGGAATGTTTCAATAATATCGAATATTTCTGATCAAATCATTCGTTTATTACAATAGGTTGACACTCCTTATATAGAGTGCAATCGCTGCTGTTATCACGGGAAAGTGACAAATGGCAGATCTATTACAAAAATAACTAACTCTTAACAAACTACTGAAATGTTCACAACTACTGAGAACATATCAGAGTGTTAAGTACAAAATAAGAAACTACTGATAAGAACCTACTGAAACTACAACGACTGAAGAACAAGCTCTTCAGTCGTTTTACAAAACTTTTGATAAATATAAAACTACTGATGAGCACAACAACTGAAGAAGTATTCTTCAGCTGTTGTGTCAAACTACTGAAAAGATAAAACATAAAAATACTGAAAGGTAAACCGTCACAACTACTGAAGAAGACCTCTTCAGCTGTTGTAACAACGTCTGATACTTAGTCTTCAGCACTTGTGTCTTCGGACTTTGTCTTCAGCACTTGTCTTCAGACTTTGTCTTCATCACTTGTCTTCAGACTTTGTCTTCAACACTTGTCTTTAGACTTTGTCTTCAACACTTGTCTTCAGACTTTGTAATCAGCTGTTGTCTTCAGCTGTTGTGGTCTTCAGTAGTTGTTGTGACGTCTGTGGGACTTAAAGGTTTTTCTGATCCGGCTCATTGGTTCTTTTGGTCCAACAAACTCCCCCTGAACCAATGCAGCCAAAACCTTTAACTTATTGAGGTCCCACTTATTGTTGGCAGAATGGTTGGTCTTTTTCCTTCTTGATCAGTTGAGAAGATGACCCATATAAGCACTGGCCTGGAAATGAGTCTCTGATGATTTGGTTGGCCATGTATGGATGGGAGCTCTGCATTGGGGAATTGGACACTGAGATGTTCCCCCATCCATGAGACTCACTTCCCATGTATAAGCCTGTAGGATTCTCTGGTGTATGCTCTGAGAAACATAATTTGTTCTTCCATGGTCAGGTTCTCGGCTTCACCATCAAACAATCCTTCACGCCCATACAGCTCTGAGATGTACTTGGTCTGTTTACCATTTTTGAGCTCAACTGTTGTAATCTGTCTGTATGCAAACTCATCAGGATGAGTCCCTTCACGTAACAGACTGAGCTTATTTTGTTTGAAGTTCTCAAGCCTCTTGTAGACTAACCCCTTTTTAATAATTCTATTCTCTAACATCTTTTGGGGTGGCTGTTTAGTCTCATAGGCCTTCTTGAAATCTTCTGCAATCTCCCAGGGTGATACTACAAGGACCACTGTGATCTCTTCATCTACGATCCTTTTTACTTGGCCCTTGTATCTCGAAGGAATGTCTTTCTTTACAATCCTGTGAGCCACCCTAGGATAAGGCCATACTCTCACCTTTTCCTTCTGATATTGAAATGTGTTGGCAAGGGTGTACAACCTCAGAGCTTCTTTCTTCATACTTATTATTGATGACGAAGCACATAAGTTTTGTCGATGCTTTTCAACATTTCATCATCATGAAGCCTTTGCTGCTGTTCTTCTTCAATCTTTACTCTCACAGCTTCCATCTATGAGGTGGGAGTGATGGGCATGGGTTTGGCTTTAGCCAATGTTAGGACTACCGACAGAGGCAGCCTATCTTCTTCCACATCATCCTCTCTTCTTCTTCTTCTTCTAGCCTTAACAAACACCTTCTCTTCTTCTTAGGTGCATCATCGGCTGTTGGTTTAGAGGGTAAGGAGTTGGTTTTGTGGGTTGTGATTGTGGTTGTTTTGGAGAGGGAATGTTGACAGGCTGAGTTAGCATTTTGGCGGTGAGTGTTGCTTTTGAGTGTTTAGCTAGCTTAGTCCTGCTCCCTGCTCCTACTTCATTCAAAGCTTCGACTACTACCCCTTAGTGTATGCCTCAGACGAACAGATCTTGGAGGTTATAGCCAAGATACTGTCCCCGTCCATGATTTAATCTCGATCATGATCTCCCAAGATATTTTGCAATGAATCTGATCATGATCTGTAGTCTCTCTCTTTCTAATGCATCATAACTTGCCCATCTTGAGTTAATTTCTTCAACTTCAAATCTCCTGATCTCTGAGTCAAGTTGTGCAGTATCAAACCCTTATCTATAGAGTTGATCAATAATGGCATCCATTGATTTACTATGAGTAGCATCTACCATTTTGATCATCTCATCGAGTTGGAGCTCTTTCTCTTTTCCTTCACCCTTCCTCTTCTTATATGTGACATGAAAGTCTTTGTGACTTTCACTCACTTGATCATTTTTGGTTCCCTTCATAGACTCCTCTTCCTTATCAGTTTCCTTCTTTCATTTGCGCTCTCCCTCTTTGCTTTCACTGACTGACTCTCCCCCTTATTGGTTGCATTGGTTGCAAGGGTTTGAGTAGCAGAAAGCCTTGTGCTCACAATTTTCTC
Organism: Flaveria trinervia; assembly: GCA_025506515.1. Lineage (NCBI taxonomy): Eukaryota > Viridiplantae > Streptophyta > Magnoliopsida > Asterales > Asteraceae > Flaveria > Flaveria trinervia. The sequence continues at coordinate 24,803 of JACCIX010000903.1, read as the reverse complement.
CACCAGGGGTTGTATGATTGAGGGAAGCCTCTCATCCATGGTTTTGATCACAATGTCTGTGATCATTGGGGTGATGAGGGGTAGAGTTTGCTGAAAGATAGCAACTGTTTGCCCAGAGGGGTTCTGTCCCTGAGAAGCAGTGCCAGAAACAAAAGCTGGTGGCTTGGAAGTTTTGAGTGGCTGAGTGTATGGGAGACCTTCAGGTGAAGGTGCCATCTGTGGGTTTATGTTGGTGGCAGATGGACTTGCTTCTTGAGAGAATTGGTCAAGTAGTCTTTGTAGTCTACTGACTTCTTCCTCAAGAATTGTGTTCTGGGCCAGAACATCATAAAAGAAGCCCAGGTCATCATCAGCAGATGCTGAATCACCTGACCTCCTACTGTAGCAAGATGTACATGCACTGGGTGTAGACCAGTTTTAGCATGTGCCCTTTTTTCTTGAACTGAGGACTTCCAGCCTCAGGACTATGTCATTCATCAGCTGTTGCCTCTAGTGAGGTCTTAGCTATGTTACCAGCCTCATTCTGATCATGTGCTGATTCAGAAGAGGTGGCAGCCTCACTAGATGTTCTAATCTCCATATCCACACCAGGAGATGAACGTGTAAACCCCGGTGCTGTGGGTTGTCAGAAGCATGGTGATCCTCGTCCTCAATAGTTGTGGTTCTCCCTTTTTTTGGTGGTTGTTGGGGAGGAGGAGAGGCATGCAGCTGAGTCAGCACGTTTGCAATGATAATGGTTGGACTTTGGGGGCAGTTGCATGGGGAGATGGGGTAAAAGCATGTGCACCTGGGGAGAATGGTGCTCTTCAATGGCAATCTCCTCAAATGAGGAAGATCCCAGATTTGTGGGTACCCCTTCTGTGGTTGTTGCAGGCTCCTTTTGAGAGGAATCCTGAGCGGCTGTGGCTGGGAGAGTCCTTATATCCACTAGGGGGTTATAACCAGTGGATATAGCCTGCGTTTGTGTTTGCAGGCATCCTCAGGGGACTCATTTCCCTGTAGCCTTTTTGGTCTTCTTTTTAGTGGGTTTGGTGGGGACTTTTGATTTGGAGGTGGTGGCTGTGGGTTCCAGCTGCGTGGGTTTGCGCAGCTTGGCAGCCATTTTGAGTGATTGGTCAGTGTTGTGCCGGAGTATACTTCAGGCAATACAGCCATAGCAGGGACTCCCAGGCCAACAAGTCCCTCAGCTTGAAGCTGGTTTTCAATTATGGCCATTATGAACCGAGGATATAATATCCAACGGTTAGCAGTTTGTTTTTGGGCCATATCCTTGAGCTCTAAAAATAGTATTTCAGAAAAATTTAAAGGTTGTTGCTCAAGGATGGAGTACATTACCTGTTGCCACCTTGTGGACATTTGATCCCATGATGAAGTCTTGGAGGCAAGGAATACATTTACCATATGAAATATGAGATGTTCGGCATCCGGGAAATGTTTCTTCAGTAAGGTAGATGCACTCAAGTCACCCTGGTATCCATGGTGGGCAAATGATTGATCTGTTGTGCCCTTTGGATAACCAGTTGGGAAAGTGGCATCATCCAGATTAAGGGTTTGACGAAGAGTGTCTGGAGTGATGACCACTTTTTGGCCATGGACAAACGATTGAAGAGACTCTGTGTCGTTCTCCTCAGAGACCAAAGTGACGTTTGTCCAAAATTGGTTAAGGGATGCGGCATATATGGTGGGATTTACTAGAAACGCCGTTTTGTAGGGTGATTGAACCATTAAATCATGGCGTTGTGAAACTTGGTCCAGTATGGCGATTTGGTGAGATGTGCGACACAGTTGTGTCGTGGTTTTAGTTGCATGGTCGCCATTGATGAGAGAGGGTAGAGAGTTTTTGAACGTTAGGTTTGAGAAGAGAAGATAAAAACACTGAAGGTGGGATAAGGAATTTAAAGGGTCAGGTTAGAAAACGACTTAAAGTTTTGGTGTGAGTCATCAGTTGTTGAAACTACTGATGACGTGGTATTAACCGTCAGACGTTGAAACAGCTGAAGTCTCTGCTTTAGTCATCAGTAGTTATAAAACTACTGAAGACAGTTTCAACTTCAGGTGATGAAACAACTAAAGACTTGGTATTAGTCATTAGTAGTTGTGAAACTACTGAAGACAGTGTTTTGTCAGCAGTTGTTGTAAACAGCTGACGACTTGGTGTTAGTCTTCAGTAGTTGTAAACTACTGAAGACATGGTTTTGGCTTCAGTTGTTTTGAAACAGCAGTTGTAGAAACAACTGAAGAAAATTACTCATCAGTTGTTTTCATCAATTCTTAGCTTTTCAGCTGTTTCATACTGTCCTCAACACTTACTCATCAGACTTTGCATCTGCTTTTCAGGTGTTTCATAGGACGTCAGTACTTATCTGTTTGTACTGATTTCAGTAGTTGTAACTACATCAGTAGTTGTAACTACATCAGTAGTTGTAACTACATCAGTAGTTTAGAACAGATAAAGTACTTCAGTACTTGTGAGGCATTTAGCCTTCAGTAGTTATAAAACTACTGAGGGTGAAATAACTCATCAGTACTTATATGTGACATGGTTACCAATGATCACCAGTACTTATTACTGAGATCATCAGTAGTTGTCACTTGTTCTAGCTCCAGCATACCAAGCCTTAACACCAGGTTGTGGAAAGTTGAACTATCCAAAGGCTTAGTAAAAATGTCTGCAAGCTCATCAGCACTAGGCACAACATAGGATTAATTAGACCCTTTTCAAAACAATCTCTTATAAAATGATGTCTAATTTCTATATGTTTGGTCCTAGAGTGCTGGACTGGATTTTTGACAATGCAAAGAGCTGAAGCACTATCCATTAATAATGGAGTCTTAGTCTCTGTAATGCCATAGTCCAAAAGTTGATTCTGAAGCCAGAGTACTTGGGAAGTACAACTTGCAGCAGCAATGTACTCGGCTTCAGCAGTGGATGTAGCAATAGATGTTTGTTTCTTACTCTGCCAAGAAATCAAACAGTTGCCTAGGAATTGACATCCACCAGAAGTTGATTTCCTGGTCAACTTACACCCTGCATAGTCACTATCAGAGAAAGCAACTAATATACAAGAATGCCCAGTGGAATACCATAAACCTAGAGATTGTGTACCTTGAAAATATCTAAAGATCCTCTTGACTGCAATCAGATGAGACTCTTTAGGTGCAGCCTGAAATCTAGCACAAACACACGTAGCAAATATAATATCTGGTCTAGAAGCTGTTAAATACATCAAGGACCCAATCATACATCTGTAAAGTGTTTCATCAACCACTTTACCTTTATGATCTGTATCCAGTTGTGTGGTGCTGCACATGGGGGTAGAACAGGGCTTACAGTTTTGTAAATCAAACTTTTCCAAAAGATCTTTTTTGTATTTGGACTGATGAATGAAAATTCCATCAGCCTTTTGTTTGATTTGCAAACCCAGAAAGAACTGTAATTCTCCCATGGCACTCATTTCAAACTTCTGTTGCATCAACTTTGTAAAGGCATCACACAACTGAGGATCAGAGGATGCAAAAATAATATCATCTACATAAATTTGAACAAGTAGATTATGCTGCCCAGCTTTCTTAATGAATAAAGTCTTATCAATGGAGCCTCTAGTGAAATCATTTTCCAGAAGAAAGTTTTATAATGTCTCATACCAGGCTCTAGGAGCTTGTTTCAAACCATAAAGATCCTTATCAAGCTTATACACCCAATTAGGATGTTTATTGTCCTTAAAGCCTGGTGGTTGACATACATAAACCTCTTCTTTGATTTTCCCATACAAAAATGCACTTTTGACATCCATTTGAAAAACTTTAAGTTTTTGATAAGCAGCATAAGCTAAAAACAATCGAATTGCTTCCAGTCTGGCTACAGGGACAAAGGTTTCATCATAATCAATACCTTCTTCTTGTGCAAACCCCTGAACAACCAGTCTGGCCTTGTTCTTAACAATAAGTCCATTTTCATCAGTTTTGTTCCTAAACACCCATTTAGTGCCTATTGCACAATTACCTGGAGGTAGAGGAACCAGTTCCCACACTTGCTGTTTCTTGAACTGAAGAAGCTCAAGCTGCATGGCATCAACCCATCCATTGTCCTCTAAAGCAATGTGATAATTCTTTGGCTCTTGCTGACTGATGAAGAGAGCATAGAAGCATAAATTGACAATTGACTTCTTGTGATACGCCAGCAGCGATATCACCAATGATTTGAGACATAGGGTGATTCTTCAGATCTTGATACACAATGAGATCTGTGCAAGTGTTTGTAGCAGGTTCAGTAGCAACAGATGGTGATGGTGAATCATTCCTTGAAACCAATCAGTGGATGGTAATTCAAAGGAAGTTGAATTTGAAGAAATCTCATCAGCATTTGTTGTGGATGGTGCTACTGGAGCTACAGGAACATCAGGTCTAGCTGAATCAGGAAGTTGATCACTAAACCTGAAGAGGTGAGTACTGCTATGATCATCATCATCAGCACCAGCAGTACCACCAGGTGGTGAACTGTTGACAGGAGCAACAGCAGGAGTTTGATAAGGAACATATTGTAGTATGTCCAAATCAAAGAGCTCCACAGGGCTTTGTGGAATCTTGTCCTTAGGAGATTCATTAAACTTAACATGTAGAGTCTCTTCAACCATCTTTGTTCTGCAGTTGAAGACTGTGTATGCTTTGCAAGTTGATGAATAACCAACAAAGTACCTGCATCCACCTTAGGATCAAATTTTTGGAGTTGATCCCGTGTGTTGAGAATGAAACAAGGACACCCAAATGCTCTGAAGAATGAAATTAGAGGGGCCAAATAATGAAGAATTTCATATGGAGTCTTCATCAACCTCTGATTTACTAGAACTCTATTCTGTACATAGCAAGCTGTATTGACAGCTTCAGCCCAAAAAGTCATTGGCAGTCCAGAGTTAGCCAACATGGACCTTGCAGCTTCAATAAGGGTCCTGTTCTTTCTCTCCACTACTCCATTTTGCTCAGGAGTTCTTGGGATGCTATACTGCCTCTTGATTCCCTTTGATAAGTAAAACTCATCAAGTGTGTGGTTTCTGAATTCAGTACCATTGTCACTCCTCGCACACTTAACTAGTAGGGAATACTGCTTCTCAACGTGTAACACAAAGTTCATAATGGATTGTGCAGCCTCATCCTTTGAATGCAAGAAGAAAGTCCATACAAATCTGGAGTAATCATCCACAATTACCAGACAGTATTTCTTCTTAGCCATACTCATCACTTTCACAGGACCAAAGAGATCCATGTGAAGAAGCTGTAAGCAGGCAATGGACTTAGGTTCTTCTATGGAGGGAAATGAAGCTTTGTGCTGTTTTCCTTTTAAACAAGCAGTGCAGTTATCTTCACACTTGAACTCCTTCATAGGCAGTCCCCTTACTAAACCATGGTTTATCAGCTGATTCATGTTTTTGAGATTAACATGACCCAGCCTTCTATGCGATAGAATAGATTCTTGGGGGGAAGCCATGCAAAATAGGCAACGATGGCCTTTGAGATCTATTTTCTTGGAAAGATCTAAGGCATACACTCTTCCTGTCCTGTTGGCCTTTAGGAGAGTGTGTTCATCCAGCACCTTATCAATCAAACTTAGAACTTTGGATGACAGAATCCGACAGTTCTGACTGGTGAAAAGAGCAACATGGCCTTTGTCACACATTTGACTGACACTCAAGAGGTTGTACTTGAGATTTTCCACATGGTTAACATCATCAAACTTTATTTCCCCATTGGAAACAAAGCCTTTGCCGATGATGTAACCCTTTGCATCATTGCCAAATGACACAAACCCCTTCCTTCCTTGAGAGTAGTCATTAAGAAGTGATCTGTTTCCTGTCATATGCATGGATCCTCCACTGTCCACATACCAGATGCCTCTGAGGTATGTTGAAGAACCCTGCAAAATACAACAAATTAGTTAGATTTTGAGACCCAAACCTTTTTGGTCTTGGGCCTGTTCTCATCAACAGATGGTAAGCTAACATGTTTGTTGGAAACAACAGCTTGAGAGGAAGAAGCTGGTGAAGAAATGGAATCCTTTGGCTTGGACCCCCTTTTCTGTGGTTTCAACATAGGAACATCTAATTGGTTAACTCTTCCCTATAGATGTTGAACCATCATAACCAGCTATGTTTGATTTTGGGATAAGGCTTTCAACTCTTCAAACACATTGGCATTGGAGTTTGATAAGTTCCTATGTTGCACCTTCTTCTTTTGAGCAATCTCAGCTGTTACCTGTTTAACCCCTTCCTTTTTGGATTTCTGTTTGGACTTGAGGGTTACAGGATTTGATGTTGCTGGTACAAATATGGCTCCAAACTCAGTTTTCATTTTAACCATTTTCTCTTGAATTTCTTCTTTATGTTTCAGTTTGGATCCCCTTTTCTACCAACAATCATCTGTAAGATGAATGAACAAACCACATACTTCACATGGGTTCTTCTTCATCTTATGATGATCATCAACTAAAGAGGATGAAACTACTGAAGACTTGCTCTTCAGTACTTTGGAAGCATTATTTGCTTTCTTGACTTCCTCTTTAGTAGTCTTCAAACTCTTTCTACTGACAGTTTTCTTCTCTTCAGTGCTGTCAGTAGTTGGAGTTCTCACTTCAGGTGTTAAATCTTGCTCTCCAGTCCTTTCAGGACTTTCAGAAATAACTCCTGGGTTGATCATCTCTTTTATCATGTGAGTGTCAGCAGTAGAACCATCAATATCAGCTGATGGGTTCTGAGAGGGCTTAGTGCTGACTCCAACTTTTGATGATGCTCTATCAAGAAGTGAATCACATGATGAGGTGGATTGGTTATTGCTTTCTCCATCAGATTTCGCTTCTGCTCTTGAAGCAAAATCTGTAGGAGGAGCAGTGTGATTGTAACCATACCAAACTTCACATTGGAAGCAGATTGCTTACTAAGAAGCATTTCAAAACCTTTGCATGATTGTACCCATCGATCACACTCTACCTGGGTGACTGCAAGGGTTTCTTTGAGACTTCTCTGGTCATCCAGAATAACCTCTAGCTTAGCCTTTTCATCATTAGTTGGCATTTAAGCTTATAAATCTCATCATTTTTACTATTAAGAGCAGACTCAAACTCAGCTTTTCTTTTGGAAATGGTTTTCTCAAGCTCAAGTTTTTGATTTATTAATGCTACAATTGCCTCTCTAATGGAGACAAAGGCAGCAATGCATGATTCAGAACATAACTTGGCTTTAGCCTCTGAAGATACCTGAGTTACCTGTGAAGATGATGCATTTGAGCAGGAACCCTCAGTAGACTCCAGGGCCATGAGAGCCAGATTCCCAAAAGGACTGTCACACCATGTTGACCAGCACCTGTGAACAGTTGTTCATGACCAGACATGTCATCCGGTAAACTGCTCCAGTCAACACCTCCAGGGGTGAAGAAGCTGTGTTGTTGAGGTTGAGGAGGTTGATGAGATTGAGATGGTTGAGGTTTTGGTAGTGCATGAGGTTGTGGTACTATAGGAACTTGAACTTAATTTGACTGTAGCATGTAATAACAAGGGTAAGGATATGGCATTTGACCGTGAGGAACAAAATATGCAGGAGATTGTGGTTGAGAATGATGACTAGAATTGACAGGATGTTGCCCTCTGTGTTGTTGACTATTGCCAGGGAAAGTCACAAAAGGTGCAGAGGAATTAGATCCAGATGATCTGCATTCTCTAGCAAAGTGTCCAAGCCTGTGGCATTTGTGACACTTCAACTTACTCTTGTCAAAACCAACTTTGGTTTTGCCAGAGAGTCCTGGGAACTTTCTTCCAGTTCTTTTGTAGAACTTCTGAGATCTGATATTTATCAAGGCCATTTGGCTCAAAATATCCATCTCTTCTAAGTCATCATCAGCAATCCCCTTGAGACCATCGATGATGAAGCATAGATTGTCATTATTATATCCAGTAAACTGACTATCAACACTCACAAATGCAGAATCAGAAGTGTTTGAAGAGAAATCAATATGCTCATCATACTGGCATTCAGATGAAGCATATTCCAACTCATGACCAACCAAGGCAGTGTTGCCTGGTACAAAGTCTTCGGTGAGCTTTCCAGATGAAGACAGTTTTCGTTTCTATTCTATCTCTCTCTCAAATGTGAGCAATTTCCCATGGAGTTGGGTGACAGATAGTTTGTCCAAATTTGCACTGGAGCGTAGGACAATAGTATATGTGTCCCATCTCTCAGGCAGTGATCTGAGAAATCTGTTATTCATCTGGCTATTGGTGTACTCATGTTTGACCATTTTTAATTCAGAGATCAAACAAGAGAACCGCTCGAACTGTTGAGTCAGTGTCTCACCCTTCCTATGAGAGAATGTCTCATATTCTTGGGCAAGGATTTCTCTATTATTTTCCAAGACCTCATCTGTTCCTCCAAATTGTTCTTTCAAGGAATTCCAGAGGTCATGGGCAGTTTCATGATGCATTAGTCCAGAATAGATTTCATTAGGCAGTGCCATGGCCAGAATTCCATGGGCTTTTGCATCAATCTCAAACAACTTCTTATCCTCATCTGAGTATTGCTCCCTCCTCTTCGGAACCATTTGATTGGTTTCGGGTTATTCACCATAGGCTTGTGTGGACCATGTACCACTGATGTCCAACAACCTGCGCTGTTAACAGACAGGTGATGGAGCATTCGTCGTTGCCATATGTTAAACTCATTCCTAACCAGCATTGGAGGCTTGGTTGAGGAACCAGTATTGTGAGGATCATTGGAAGGAGTAGTCATTTTGAGTCCAAATACAATTTAATTCAAGCTTTTAAATGTTTTTATAAAGGCCACAACAGACTCAATGAAAACCAAGAGAAAATCTCAGGATGATTGACCAGAAAACACAGAAAATTCAATCTCCATAACCGTTTCTTGCAAAACACAAAAATGCTAATTCAATCAAACTTGGATCTTGAATAGCAGTTTCAATGATCATTATTAGATCGATCAATGATTAACCTGCTCTGATACCAATTGTCAGGATCAGTGATCACAAGTTTGATGTAATGGAGCGTAGCACAGCGGAATAAGAACAAGAATTAGACAATTGTAGCAAGAGTTTGATACTCGTATGCATTAAGAACAAATACGGTTATAACGAGAGAATATATTTCTGTAACAAGGAATGTTTCAATAATATTGAATATTTCCGATCAAATCATTCGTTTATTACAATAGGTTGACACTCCTTATATAGAGTGCAATCGCTGCTGTTATCACGGGAAAGTGACAACTGGCAGATCTATTACAAAAATAACTAACTCTTAACAACTACTGAAATGTTCACAACTACTGAGAACATATCAGAGTGTTAAGTACGAAATAAGAAACTACTGATAAGAAACTACTGAAACTACAACGACTGAAGAACAAGCTCTTCAGTCATTTTACAAAACTACTGATAAATATAAAACTACTGATGAGCACAACAACTGAAGAAGTATTCTTCAGCTGTTGTGTCAAACTACTGAAAAGATAAAACATAAAACTACTGAAAGGTAAACCGTCACAACTACTGAAGAAGACCTCTTTAGCTGTTGTAACAACGTCTGATACTTTAGTCTTCAGCACTTGTGTCTTTAGACTTTGTCTTCAGCACTTGTCTTCAGACTTTGTCTTCAGACTTTGTCTTCAGCACTTGTCTTCAGACTTTGTCTTCAGCACTGTCTTCAGACTTTGTCTTCAGCACTTGTCTTCAGACTTTGTAATCAGCTGTTTTCTTCAGCTGTTGTGGTCTTCATTAGTTGTTGTGACGTCTGTGGGACTTAAAGGTTTTTCTGATCCGGCTCATTGGTTCTTTTGGTCCAACACGGTTCACGTCTAAATTCTGGAAGAAATTTCATGACGCCATGGGGACGAGGTTACATATTAGCATGGCTTATCATCCCCAAACTGATGGTCAGTCAGAAAGGACCATTCAGACGTTGGAAGACATGCTTCGGGCATGTGTGATTGACTTTGGAGGAAGTTGGGACAACCACTTACCTTTAGCTGAATTCTCGTACAACAATAGTTATCATGCTAGCATTGGTATGCCACCATACGAGATGCTATACGGTAGGCGATGCAGAACACCCGTTTGTTGGGGTGATATTGGTCAAAAGGAATTGGGGAGCGTCGAGGTAATCGAGGGTACAACTGAGAAGCTTGAGAAGATCAAGGCCTTCATGAAGGCATCAAAATATAGACAGAAGTCGTATGCCGATAAACGACGTAGACCCATTGAGTTCAAGGTGGGTGACCGGGTTATGTTGAAGGTCTCACCTTGGAAGGGTATCATTCGTTTCCAAAAGCGGGGCAAGTTGTGTCCGAGATATATAGGCCCTTTCCGTATCATTGCTCGAGTAGGAGAGGTAGCCTATAGATTAGAGTTACCCGATGAGTTAAGTAGAATTCACCCGACACTCAATGTATCTCATTTGAGAAAGTGCTTAGCTGATGAAGACATGATTGTTCCATTGGAGGATATCGAAGTAGACAAACGACTCAATTATGTGGAGCAACCGGTGGCAATCATTGATCGAAAGGAAAAGAGGTTGAGGAATAAAGTGGTTCCCCCTGTGCGTGTATAGTAGAAACACAGGAAGGGATCCGAGTCTACGTGGGAGACTGAAGAAGAGATAAGATAGCATTACCCACAATTCTTTGAGGAATAACAGGTTTCGAGGACGAAACCCATTTAAGGGGGGTGGACTTGTAACACCAGGCTATTTTTAGACAAGAAAGAAGATTAAGTGAAGAATAAGAAGGAAAAGAAATAAAACCCAAGTCTAGGGGTAAAAAGTGTCCAAAAGGACAAAATGTTTGAAAAGTGGGTGTAAAAGGCGGTATGGCCACTCATATGTCACATACACCACTAATTTTTGGGTTTTAGAAAGAGAAAGAGCAGCAAATTCTCGATTTTAAAGGAAGAACAAGAAAGAATTCGAATTCAAGGTAAGAATTCATGCATTTATGGTGTTCTTGACTGGTCTTATCCTCGGGTTCATGCTTAGGTGTGTTTGTATGTGTTCGGGTATGTTTTTAGTGGGTTTCTAGGAGGTTGAATTCAATTTACAAATGAGTTTGGAAGAAGCCATACTCAAAAGCTACAAAGGTGAGTTCTAGGACCCCTTTTTACTGGTTTTGACTATGTTCATGCTTGATGATGTATGATTGTGTTTCTAAGGCTTTGAGGGTAAGATTTAAGCTTAGAACCTGATGAATGGTGTATGGAAATCGAATATGATGTTTTAGACCTACATGATAAGTTTTAAATCTGCCTAAGTGGATGGATGTAATTACGGATGGAAAGGGTTAATGCGGATGAAGTCAAATGCAGAGGAACATTGACTAAGTGCATGAAATGAGGATGACCATTTGAATAAGTCTGGGAAATGCGGACGAAGTCAAATGCGGATGAAGTCAATGCGGTGGAACATTGACTAAGTGCATGAAATGCAGATGAGCATTTGACTAAGTCTGGGAAATGCGGATGAAGTCAATGCGGAAAAGGTCAATGCGGATGAGCATTGACTAAGTATGGAAATGCGGATGAGCAAAGTAAGTCAATGCGGATGAGGTCATTGAGGATGATCATTGACTAAGTATGGAAATGTGGATGAGCAAAGTGAGTCAGTGCGGATGAAGTCAATGAGGATGAGCATTTGACTAAGTCTGAAAAATGTGGATGAGTAAGTCCAATGCGGATGACTAATGCGGATGAACTATAGCAATGCGGATGAACTATAAGAAATGCGGATGAACACTTAGAAAAATTCTGACTTTTTGGGAGAAAAAGGATTAATGTAGGCTTTGACCTAAGAGATTCCTGGGGGTTATGTAAGTTGACTTTTGGGGTCATAGATGGTATGATGGGCATATAATGATATGTGCTTTATTCTTATGATGATGATGATGATGATGATGATGATGATGATGTTGCATGGTTATGCATGATGTAGGTTATGTATGTATGATACCCTGCATGATGATGTATGAATGATATGTTTATGTTCCTTGTGATGAGTATGTTTATTTTTCCTATGACTTTACGTGTATGATAATGAATGAACCGAATTATTATGTAATGTAAAGTGAAAGATAATGAAAGAGGAACATGATGAATGAATGCATGCATTAACAAATGAATGAATGTAAGAAGGCTTGCAAGCAAATGTATGGAGGTGCACACCCTACGTAGGTGTTAGCTCAATGGTGTGCGGGTTAGCTACCCCAAAGGATGCACATTGGGGTCCAATCCTTATGATTGACCATATGAATGGGTCCTTGCCGCTTGCCCTAGGTAGTGGAGTGAGCTTCGTGCACAATGTTTGAGGTCTATGAATGACATCAGGCCCAGTTACTCGCTTCGTGCACAATGTTCGGGGTATAGCATATGGCATTGATCCGGAATGAAAGAGAAAAGATAAATGGTGAATGTACTTGCCCTAGGTACTAGAGTCAGCTTCGTGCACAATGTTCGAGGTCTATGAATGACCTCAGGCCCAGTTACCCGCTTTGTGCACAATGTTCGGGGTAATGTATGCTTTATTTATAAAACTAGAACTCACATAGCAATACTGACTTTTATGCATTTTCCAGTTGGCAGGTGAGCATTGCTGAGGATGGCACGGAGTAGCTACTTGGCATGTTGAATGGCATTCTTTTGTTAATGTTTTTGCATTGTAATGCGAAGGAATGATGTTTTGAAAAGAACGCTTGTATTAACTAGCAAAAGCATTTGTAATGATATGAAAAGTTATTTTTATGTTTCCGCTGCATTATTTTATGAATGATTAAATGTAAAGTATATGTTTTATGTGTGATGATTTACTAGCTATAAACGTCCCGGGAACGGGGCCTTACATTTCATGATTCACCATAAACATTTCGTGGATCTGCACAAACAGATAATCCCACAACTTCAAATACCTTTGTCCATCCATCAACAACTGATCAAACAATCACCAATCTTGATTCAACTATCCCTATTGATGAAATTAAAACCACCAAAGCTCACAAATATCACCCTTTAGAGAATATTTTTCTTGATCTCAATGTCATAACACGAAGTCAAACTAATACAACAAACATCTATCAGTTTTTCTGCTTTCTATCTCTAACTGTTCCCAAAACATCATAAAAGCATTCAAAGACAACTGTTGGATGGAAGCAATACAAGAGGAATTACAACAATTCAGGAAGCAGAGGTATGGTAGTTAGTTGGCCTACTTGAAGATCAATATGCCATTGGAACAAGATGGCTATTTAGAAACGAAGCAAATGATATAGTGATTGTCATCGGAAACAAAGAAATGCTTATTGCCCAAGGATACACTCAAGAGGATGTCATTGATTATCATGATGTCTTTGCTCCTATAGCTTGACTAGAGTCCATCTGAGTGTTCCTTTTATATGCCTCATCCAAGAACTTCACTGTTTTCAAAATAGATGTCAAATGTTCATTCCTATAAGGAAAGATAGAGCAAGAGGTATATGATCCTCAACTACGAGGGTTTCAAGACCCAAAATTTCCTCACAGACTCTACAGGTTAGATAAAGCTCTATATGGTCTCCATCAAGCATCTAGGAAGTGGTATGAAACTTTATATAAGTTTCTACAAAATGGTACTCAAGAGGAAAGGTTGATCAAACAGTGTTCCTAAAGACAAAAATGACAAGACTTGCTTGTTGTACAAGTCTAGGTCGATGACATCATTTTTGGATCCACCAACATACATCTTTGAAGAGAGTTGAATCTGTTATGCAATCAAAATTCCAAATGAACTCCATAGGAGAACTCATATTCTTTATTTGTTTGCAAGTTCAACAATCTGCAAAAGGAATTTTTATCAGCCAAAGAAAATATGTGAATTAGATTTTAAAGAAATTCAATGACTGATTGCACATTAAGGAAAACACCATTTGAAAATAGATTTAAGTTTGGCCTAGATCTAGAAGGCACAACAGTTGATTAGAAGCTCTACAGATCTATAATATGATCCCTGATGTACCTAACTCCAAGCAGACTAGTCATCATGTATGCAGTTTCCATGTGTGCAAGATACCAAGAAGATCCAAAAGAATCACACATCAATGCAGTAAAGAGAATTTTTAGATACTTAAAAGGCAAACCAACACTTGGTTCATGGTATCCCAAGGCCAAAGATTTCTCTTTATTTACATACAGAGACAGTGATTATGGTGGCTGCAATCACAACAAGAAATCCCCAACTGGAGGATGTCAGTTCTTGGATCAAGATGATCTCCTGGCAATATAAGAAACAAACAAATGTGTCTTTGTCTATGGCTAATGTTGAGTATATAGCTGCTTCTGCATGTTATTCTAAAGTGTTTTGGATTAAAAATCAATTGCTTTACTATGATTTAATTTTCTTAAAACACCCATACACATAGACAATTATGTTACCATGTTTACCACTAAAAATCTTGTTCAACATTCAAAAACCAAACATATAGAAAGCAAATATCACTTTTTAAGTGATTGCTTAGAAAAAGGTCTGATAAAGTTGATCAAAGTTCACACAAACAATCAATTTGCTTATCTTTTTACAAAACCTTTTGACTCAACAAGATTTAAATTTCTGGTTTAGTCACTTGGTATGATCAAGTATGAACCAACCAAATAATGTTTTCCCAACATTAATCTCAAAAAAAAATTTGTGTTTTCAAATAACAAACAAAGTTTGAATCATACATGACCTACACATGAGAAAGAACAGTACACTAGTATACTTCTTCACATGAGTCAATTTACACTAATAAAGACTAATGATATTTTGTTTGATATGTGGATAGCCTTAGCATGGGACACCTAACATCACATACAATAGTGAAGAGCTAAAAAAATTCTGGTTTATAATGAGTATTCATCTATAAAATATAGATTGCTTGTAAACTAACTACTATACGCCAAGTGAAACAATTTATAGACTAGCTCAATCATACAAGTGTCTCCTTTTTATGATTATCATAGACCTGAAGTACACTAAGGCATTATAGTTTGTGCTAAACACAAATCTAAATGACCTTTATCATGATCTAAAAAGGTTCCCAATACAGAACACATCTATCTTAGATGAACAATTAGTAAAGTTTTTATGACTACATTCTTTGTGAATGAATAAAAAGAATCTCAAAGAGGATCACCTTCCAAAGTGAAGTGAAAAGAATCCCAATATGGATCAAACAATGAGGATCATATTGAGCATTTATATTCCTAAGTAGCTAGGTTATAAGTATTGCAAGTGCTTTCTTGCATATCTTGAGGGGAATTGATCTTAACATACAATCAGGTGTGAGGTATATACAAATCATGTGAATACAAACAAAACATGATAAATCACTCAATATTTCAATCAAGCATTAATACCTTGCATGAGTTTAAGTGGATAACAATATTTGCAGTCAACATTGTATTAGTATTAGTCTATATCCATTCTCATAATCATTCAAACATTTTTAAGGATTTATAACTAGTATGATCTCATGACATATGCAAATGATTTATGTCCAAGATAACAAAATATTCATTCTTGGTTAGATGAAGTTTTATCCTTCTAACAAAGGTTATCACACAAACAATCAATTTGGACTTTGATAAATTCCATAAATCAATTTCAAAATTTTGTCATTTTATATATTTTTTATAAATATGCAAAATTTTGGGGGAAAACATGAATATGGATATATGAAATGCAGCACAACATGTGCATAATCATACATATTTAAAATTTGAAATATTAAAATTTTGAGGATTTAAAAATTTTAAATTTTAAATAAAGCCAAGTCAAGCCAGCACTAAAACACAGTAGTTTGACACATATACATGCACAATATGGCTTTTGAGTGATATTTTATCATCTATTTATTAACCATGTTAAAATTATAAAGTTTTAACAAACATTCAAATTTTGAAATATTTAAAAATAATTTTTCAAGCAAAACAAAAAATTAAGTGTCCATAGCTTATGTATTAAGTTACATAGCTGATGAGTATGGTTTTTAACATAAACAAATTTTTGAAAAATTGTCAAGTGTTTAGATAGCAACACACCAACAAGCATCTGTTGTAGCTATAGTGAATCCTTAAAATACAAAATACACAGTGTTTATAGTAGTAAAACAAACAAACACCCGCTATGCATTGACAAACAAACAAGTGTTCAAAGTTCATGATGTTTATAATGCATCCGTTAGAAATAAAGTATCATTCCACAGCGTATAACTAATTTTAGTCATTTGTTGTTGAAAGAGTGCAAGTGTATACAACATGTGCCCACAAGTAATCATACGTTGTACTACAAGCTATAAAATCTCTCTACGGCTCCTCGTATATGGTACGAGACTCTCACAGTGTATCTTCTAACCAATGGTTTTTTCTCGTGGCACCATTTATATGACTCTTTTCAAGAAAGAAGTGGATGGTGAGATGTTAACTGTGCAATTCTACGTTCATGACATTAATTTAGGCTCCACTGATCCAAAGTTATGTCGGGAGTTTGAGGAGGTTATGCGTAGTTGTTTTGAGATGAGCATGATGGGGGAAATGTGCTTTTTCCTTGGATTGCAAGTTGAACGAAAGCTAGAGGGAATTCTCATTCATTAAGAGAAGTATATCAAAGAAATTCTAAAAACATTCAAGATGGATGATGCTTCTCCTGAACTGAGTCCATTCACTACTCAAAATTGCCTCACTGTAGATGAGAACGGGAAACCTGTTCATCCTAATCTATAAAGATATATGATCGGTTACCTTATGTATCTTACAACAAGTGGTCCTGCCATCACCTTTGTGGTAGCATAGTGTGCTCGATACCAATGTGCCCCGAAGGAGTCTCATGAAAAGGCTGTAAAACGAATCTTTTGTTATCTGAAAGGCTTTTCTCGTTTAGAGATTTGGTATCCTTATGGTGGAAATTTTGATTTACATGCTTATTCTAACAGTGATTTAAATGATTTAAATGGTTGCAGGTTAAACAGAAAATCTATCTCTGGAGGCTGTCAATACCTAGAAAATTCTCTTGTATCATGGCAGAGCAAGAAACAGACTATTGTCCCTCTTTCTACGGGGGAGGTAGAGTATATTGTTGCTTCAAGTTGTTGCTCTCAAGTCTTGTGGATACAACATCAGATGATTGACTATGGAATCAACTTTTTCCATACTCCTCTATTTTGTGACAACGAAGCAACCATTAGAAACGCAAAGAATCCAATTCATAATTCCTGCACCAAGCATATCGAGACAAGTATTCATGCAATCCATGATGCTCAAGAGAAGGGTTTTATTGATATTATTCCTATTGACCAAAAAAATCAAAAAGCTGATCTTTTCCCTAAAAAAAATTGATGAAACTCATTTTTATGAACTATCTCCATGCTAGGATCAATATCTTTTTAAACTTGCTTTTTGCATTGTCTCATGTATATATTGTATATATTCCTTTTATTTCTTTCTTTCTTTCTTTTTCGTGTTCACCGTATAACTTTTCATCATTTTACATTAATAAAATTATAATAAACAATTTCTTCTTCTTTTACTTAGAAATTTCTTCAATCTTGCAGGTTTGTAGAAATTTCAAGGGAGATTTTAATAAAAAAATTTGTTGCATGAAAGATCTGACAGAGGTCAATAGTATTGTGTTTGGATATGCATGATAGGCTTAACCAGAACGCATAGTAGACAACGATTTTATGGCTAAACTAAGAGAATAACAACTTATTGACTCGAATTATCCCCTTGACATTCTTGGCCTTCACAAAGTTTCAAGTTTTTGTTAAAAAGGGATAGAGAACGTGATATCTCTTCGTTGATTTGTTTTTAACTAATGTATCCTTGTTTCCATTTCTCATACCATCTCAGGAGCTACTTGCTAGCTTTTCTTTGTATCAAAGATGCTCATTGCTGTATTTTACTACGTGCTTTTGTCCTCTACTATGTGTGAACATTGACCTAGTGTAATGATATCCTCTATTATACGTAAGTATAGCCCTAGAGCTCTCATTAGCATGATATGATGATCTTCTCTATTATACGTAGGTATAGACCTGAAGCTTTCATCTGTCAGCCTCAATTGATCAACTCCTTTGTTATACGTGAGTATAGACATGGAGCTCTTATCATTTGACTTTTGTAAGGACTTTGATTCTTTTGAAAAGTATCATTGTTGTTCTTAAAAGGATAATCAAGCAGAGCATGTCACTTGTTCAATATATCATGAGAACTGGAAAAGTTTCTTTACCAAATGTCTGTGTGGACTAAGTCATTTAAGTTTTCTTAAACGTACCAAAACATGATAACAGTAGTTATGGTTCACTTGTTAAAAAGAAGAAGGCATGGGCTTCAAAGGACAAGTATATTAGCAATTCCGCCGAACTATGACTCCCCGGAAAATCTCTTCATCTTATGTTCTTCTATATCCTTTTATTTCTTTTTTATTATGTCAAAATTATGTGAAGTTTGGTGAGGTTTTGTGGGGCAATTTCATTTTGTTTCTTTTATTTATTTTTGTTTGTTTTAATTTTAATTCTTTTCTTAATTATTATTTATTAAAAGGGATACAAAAATTAAAAATTTAAAATCTTTAAGTTTTCAGCGAAACTATACTTTCGCTCGAAGTTTTGTAGCATGACACTATAGATTCGCCGGCACTTTCTCTCATTTTTTTATCAAATCATGTATCGGTCTACCTGCGAAACTATGCATTATATATTGCACAATGCGAAATTAAGAGCTCATTTTCACATACTAATAGTTTCTAGTCTCGTGACCCTCTTGAGAAACTCCTGTATGATTTCAAGTTTTTGTGTGTTTTCTTTATGTTTGATGACTGATTAAAAATTACCTGCTTAAGGACTAATTTGAATTGTGACCCTTCGGTACCTTCACAAATCTTACTATAAAAGTACCGATACTCCAACAAAACTGAACGAAAGTTCAAATGTTTTTAGCAAAACTGTGAAGTTTTTCTGTCCGTTCTAACTTGACAAGTCTACTTCTTGGTCGAAACTATAGTTTCGGCTTGCCAAGTCTACTTCTTTGGCCTGCTGAAACTACAATTGGTTCACTGCCGAAACTACATTTTCGCTTGCTGAAACTACTGTTTCGGCAAGAGAAATTATACCGTCGCCTAGCGAATTTAATTTGATTTTACTTAATTTTGTTCTTTTTTACTATTATTATTTATTATTCATTATAAATTATCTTTCTAATATGTTTCATCTATTTTCAGATAAAATGGATAATTTGAAGTTCGACGAGTGGAACAACATTATGGCCATTCTAGATGATACCAATCCTAAAGCTGTAGGATTTCGAGATTGGATTCATTGGCTCCAACGTTCAACCGTGGCTTATGCAGTTTCTCACTCTCCTACCATTTATGACCTTCATATTATAGATTTCTAGAGGAGTGTTGAGTACGATACTAGAGCCACTCCTCAAAGGATCGGCACTAGAGTGTGGAGAATGACGTTACGATCACTGTGGAGATTATTGCCTGGGTGCTCAGACTCTAAAAAAACTATGGAGAAGAGGTTATGATGATTGATCACAAGGTATTTGAGGCATTTCAAAGCATTGGATATGAGGGCTCTTCTTTTGGGACAAGAAAAGAGATGAATAAGTACTTTTTGTCCAAGGAGCAGAGATACATTGCCCACATTTTCATTATGTGCTTAGATCACTGAAAGGATGGATCAGATGAGCTGAATCTGGATTGGGTCAAATCTGTGGTCATATTTTGTAGGGGCTATAACACTCGGTTATTTTAGAAGGCTCAAACTATAGATACATGTATACCAAGTTTATATGGTTAAATGTAAAAGTCTTTCATGTCTTACATATGTGCAATCTGATGAAGTAATGAAATATGATATATGATTTGATGTTTATTTATCTTTGATTTATATGTATAACTTCTTATATAGGTTTGAGGTTGTTGTACATAGTTCTTAGTCAATAATGATTGAGAAATGTGTTCAACCTAGTTGGATGAATATTCATACTAATGGCCCATACTTATGGACCATACTTATGAATATATCATGATTATGGACCAGTCGCACGACCGAACCAGGAGACTGGATCAGTCGTATGATTGAGACATAAGATTGACTCAGTCGCTCGACTGAACCTTCAGTCGTGCGTATGGATCAATCGCATGAGTCAGTCGCACGACTGAACCATGCTAATGGTTCAGTCGTACAAATGGAGATCACTAACCTATAAATACCACCTAAATCATGAAAAACATAACACTTTGAGAGATACTTTGCATACACATATATCCTAGCTGTCCAGAGTGTCTCATACAGCCTGTCCAAGTTCATAGTTCGTTCCCGGTCGATTCCTACTCGTTCTTAACATTTACTTCAATCCTACATCGATCGGGTTATCGTTCTCACTGATTGGATCGCCAATCAAATATGATTTCGCACTATTTGATCCGATAAAACACAGAATCAGTTAAAACTCCATACACGGTCCTAACCTAACAAGTGGTATAAGAGCTTTGGCTCTTGATTTTGCGTTTGATTCAATTAGGTTTGGTGTCAAAAACCTACATTTTAATCAAAAGAGTCACCACGTTTGCTTCAACAGGTGTTTTCAATGTTTTCTGGCATTAAAGTTTTGATTTTTCACTATATGGCATATTAGGGTTCTTAGAAAAATCGTATTTTGTGTCAAAGTGTCAAAATCAATGATTTTGCAAAAACAACAGCCTTTAGTCGCATGATTAGCTCATTCATACGATTGAACTCATTCATATACTCCATTCGCACGACTGAACCCAGTCGCATTGCTCATTTGCATGACTGAACAACTCCAGTCGTTTGCTTCCAATCATCCTGTTCATACGCACGACTGAATCCAATCACACGATTGAATTCATTCGCACTCTTCATTTGCATGAGTGATCCATACTCATAATTCATTCGAACGAGTGACTCATACTCAAAATCCATCCACACAATTGAAACTGTCCTGTTCTCCAAGAATTAAGTGTATAGAATGGAAGATCAATTATCTGTGTTTACTGCCAGGAAGGACTCACGCATCCAGAACCTACTACTTCTGTAGAATAAGATTGGTAATCATAATAAACTGCCAAAGCTGTTAACGTTAGATGAATATCCCCAGTGGAAACAACGGTTTGAGATTTACTTAAATGAAGTCGATCATAATCTTTGGGCATCCATTGAGGCTGGTTACACGGTACCAGTCAATGCAAATGGAGTCAAGTTGATGTTAGGAGGAATGAATGAAGCTCAAAAGATTCTCTTAAATGCTGAGAAGAAAGTATGTGCCCTGTTGAGTCAGTCAATACCGAAAGACATCTTTCATCCGTTTTCTGAGAATAAATAGGCTAAAAAGTTGTGGAAAAACATAACACTTTGAGAGATACTTCGCATACACATAACCCTAGCCGTCCAGAGCGTCCCAAACAGCCTTTCCAAGTTCATAGTTCATTCCTTATCGATTCCTACTCGTTCTTAATGTTTAGTTCATTCTTATATCGATCGGGTTATCGTTCTCACTGATTGGATCGCCAATTAAATAGGATTCCGCACTATTTGATCTGGTAAAACGCAGAATCAGTTAGTACTTCATACACGGTCCTAACCCTAACAAGTGGTAACAGAGCAACATAACTCACACCTTCACCAAACTCAACACCACATAAAAGTTTTCTACAATTTGTAGAAGTGATATCTTGCAATAGTTGTGGAAAAAGAGGACATATCTCTTCTAATTGTACTTATTATCAGACGCCCAAAAAGAAAATTGAACTTTATGATGCAAAACCAAGTTTTCCTAAAATGAGATCTAATACTCCACCTAAGAGTGTTAGTGAACCTGTAGTTCAAACAATAATCCAGTCATCTGTTTATCACAAACAGGCCTTACACAAAACTAGCCTATGGAAAGAAAAATCAAGTAAAGTGTCTGATAGTGAGGAGAATAAGAAGAAAGATATGCCCACATCCTCTAAAGGACAATAAGTTGAGTTTATGATGTGTGATTCCTCTAGGTCACCCAAACCAGTTAAGGCTTGGGTCCTAAATCTAAACTAATATGTTTCTTTGAATATGTTCGGTGTCCACTACAGCATTATCACTAACACCTGGGTTATTGATAGTGGGGCATCTAGGCACATGACAGGGAATTCGTCCCTCCTGTTCAATGTCAAACAAATTAAAGGGGGACATGTTTCATTTGGTGGGAATAAAGGAGGTTACATCACCACACAAGGCGAAGTGGGAAACAAGAAAGTAAAGTTTGACAAGGTCAACTACATTCAACAACTACAGAACAACTTACTTTCAGTCTTCTAGATTTCTGATAAAGGATTCAAAGTTGTATTTGTCAAAGAAAATGCTACATGTTGAAGAAGGACTATGTGATTGAGGAGGATAAGGTGCTTATGTCAGCTTTAAGATATAACGACTTGTATGTCTTGGATCTTGTGGGGTTTTTAACATATTTATCAAAGCTCATATAACCTTGTTTATATGAAAACGCAGTGGATTTTAAGTTTATAAAACATGTTAATAAGATGGTTATTAAACTCATTTAATAAGCAAACCCCAAACCATGGATCTTTATACGAAAATGCATACATAGAAATGAACATAAGATGGTGAAAATACAACCTTTGTAGCAGCTCAAAAACGAATTTCTTGAGGTGAAAGAAGATGAAAACGTGGCTGAATCTTCAAGGAAGAAGACCTCAAGTAAGTTATACCCCAAACCACCAACAAGCACCTTTGAAAGCTAGGATTCTCAACACTTTTTCACAGCTTTGAACACCTTGTTCCAGCTGAGTTTTTTTTAC
This sequence comes from Flaveria trinervia, assembly GCA_025506515.1. NCBI lineage: Eukaryota > Viridiplantae > Streptophyta > Magnoliopsida > Asterales > Asteraceae > Flaveria > Flaveria trinervia. The sequence goes on along the minus strand of JACCIX010000903.1, from coordinate 1,933 downwards.
TTCTTTTCTGCCTTCTTTGGTCCGAAAATTCTAAGAAGAAAGAAGGGAGAGAGGAAGTCTTAATTTTGAGAAGAGAGAAGCAGCCCTTTTGCATGTGGGTCTTGTGTATTGATTAAGCAACCACCAACATTTGGTGGTGTTTTTTTCAGCCATTAGGCCGAGAATGATGGGGTCCAATGAGGGGCTTCCCATTTAATTCTTCCACACACAATTTATTTCTAACAAGTTTAATCAAAACCCTTTTAAATAAACTTGTATTTTAGGCAAATAACAAGACATGTTATATTGACTAAATAATGTTATTTAACCTATTAAATAAGAATATAAAGTGCTCTCTTAAAATAAATAAACCCATGTTATTTATTCATTTCTCAAATGCATCTTTCATTTAGAAAACCATTTTCTAAATGTATATAGTGTTGATATCTATTTAATTGACCAAATCAATAACAAATATTGCACGTGCTTGTCTAGCTTGTTATTGGGTATGACCCGACTTGGATCATATCACATTAGCCACATCAATTTAATATGTATCTTGGGCAGATCAATTCTTTCAATCTCCCACTTGCACAAGATTCATAGAAGATTGATGCAAGCAGCAAATGACACCTAGCAACGGTTTGCTACCCCTATGTATATGACTAAGTGCCATTCAATAACACCATCCTCTTCAAGTATCTTACTTGAAATGTTTTAGGTGAATCAATCATCTATCCTTTTGTTACAGATGTCATGTTAAATCCAAGAGACACAGAATTGTCATTCTCCGATGATTTAACTTTAACAGGCCTTAGATATCTAACTCTCAACAAATAAGAGGAACAAATTCCATCTTGACTACATACGTCTCTCACAATCACCTCATGTCATACCTGAACTCAGCCTTATGTACTGCCAATATTTCAGAACAGCAAAGAACTAAGTCAAAGTACAATACTTGGTGAATATCAAGACCCAGTATGTATCTCAGGTCTGAGGATAAAATGATATTCGCCTTTACTCAATATCTCTTATGACTAATCACAAGGATTCCATGAAGAAATAACTGAGAGCGGGTCAGACCTATACCTATATCCCATAGATATCAATGAACTTCGGTAGCAACCTCTTGCTTTATATTCATACCTTATGAATATCAACCAATCCAAGTTCATTATAGTCTTACATTCACAGTTGTTCCCACAAGCATGATCGACTACAGACGTTTAGAATAACTTATTTATTCACGGATTTAAAACATGCTAATATAGAAGAACAAATGAAAGTTATAACCATATAATTAAGTCAAAAAACATAAGTTCCAATATCCAAATACAAGATATAAAATCAAATCCAGTCACTAGTATATCGAAGTCCCATGGCACAAGCATGACCTTCATGCTTTGCCTTTTCAAGGAGTTTTGTGAGTGGATCTGCAATGTTTTTATCAGTGTGAACTTTGCGAATACATATCTTTCCTTTTCAACTTCATCCGTTATGTAGTTGAATCTCCGCTCAATGTGCCTTGCTTTCTGATGTGCACGTGGTTCCTTGATTTGTGCAATCGCACCCTCGTTATCACAAAGAATCTCCAGAGGATCCTGAATGGAAGGGATTACCCCTAGATCGGCTATGAATTTCTTCAACCATGCAGCTTCCTGTGCTGCCAATGAAGCGGCGATGTATTCTGACTCTGTAGTGGACAATGCTACGACTTCTTGCTTTGAGCTTTTCCAAGAAACAGCTCCCCCATTCAGGATAAAGATTTACCCCGATTGAGATAGTGAATCATCTCGATCGGTTTGGAAACTCGCATCCGTGTATCCCTTTACAACGAGTTCCTCTTCACCAGACCCGTAGATTAAGAACATGTCCTTAGTCCTCCTTAGGTACTTTAGGATGTTCTTGACAGCCATCCAATGACTATCACCAGGGTTTTGCTGGTATCTAC